>BLKR01007734.1:0-32140 GCA_011170035.1 Teleogryllus occipitalis
TTATTCTACTTTTGATTTGTGTACTTTTTGTTGCCTAAAAGTGCTGCATAAAGTTAGTACAAGAATGTAAGGAAGTGATCAACTTGGTTGAGTAATGTTTTAACTACTATTTAAGTGTGACAATTTAAGAAAGTATCCATCTTATTGTATTATGTTTTCACAAGTACTGCAAGTTAATTTTTTAAATTTATGCTTTGAGAAAGTTATTAAATTTTTTATTTAAAATTCTATCATTTTATTGGTAAACATATGATGTGAATGTAGTATCTTTTACTCTGAAATTTGGAGAATACTGGGAATAAGATAATTTATTAAAGTGGATCATTTGATTGAATGATGTTTTCAAAAAAATAAGTTAATTTTAGAAATCAATACTTTGATCAAGTCATAATTTTTTATTCAAATTTTGTTTTACTTGTTATTTTACTTTTGGTTTTGTTATTTTTTGATGCCTAAAAGTGCTGCACAAAGTTAGTCGAAAAATGTAAGAAAGTGATCAACCTGGTTAAGTAATGTTTTAAATACTATTTAAGTCAATTTTTTAATAATATTATTCGCTGAAGTTATTGTAAATTTTATTTAGAATTTTGTTTTACTGTTTAACATATGTTTTAAATGTGTTTTTTGGATCGATCACATCTCCACCATGTAATGAGTGTAAAGTTTAAGGAAGTGATCAACCTGATTGAGAAATGTTTTAACTAATAAGTCCTTTAACTCAATTTTTGAAAGATGTTTTGATAAAACAATTTTAATTTTCATATCTAAAGTGTATTGTTTAATACACAATTTGAAAGTGTTATTTTTTGACTTAGTTATACAGGATAAAAAGGAATGAGACAATAAAAAAAAAGAAACCATCTAATTGATTGTTGTTTTAAAAAAATTCTGTATGTTAAATGTTAAAATTAATGCTTTGAGAATGTTATTAAATTTTTTGTTTAAATTTTGAAAATTTTATTGTTTACCAATAGATTAACAATAAGATTGTACTGTTTGTTTCTTTTATCTTGTAACTCCCGAATCTGCTGAATATAGCGAGTACGAAAATTTAAGGATGTGAATAATCTTAATAAGTGATGTTTCATTAGAAACTGTTAGTCAGTTTTTAGAAAAATGTTTTGTGGAAGGTTTTTTCAAATACACTATTTCCTTGTATTTTCTACTTCTTCAGTTGATTTCTTTAATTATTGTGGTTGAAAAATTTCTTAAATTATTTTGATAATTACATGGAGCATTTTATGCATTAATGTTACCTTTATGTACTGACATACATGAATCACTTCAGATAGATTGTATGTGTAAATAATAAAATATTTTATGTGAACATCTTTGTTTACTTTTTTCAACTACTTATTTCACTTCATCAACATCTTATACTTTACAAAAATAGTTATGTATTTGATATTTAAGAAATAGTGTTATGTTTTATATCATAATTTTATGCTGATTTCTTTTTGGGTGTGATTTATAATTTACTTTATGATCAATAACATTCACTCTACTTTAATTACATACTGTAAAGAATGCTTTATATGGTAAATGTTCTGTTAATGTATGTTTTACATACTGTAAAAATATGCCAAAAGCTTCAATGGACATTTTGTATTATTTGGTGCGGTAACTGCTGTTTGATAGAAATTTGATTAATTGAAGGAGGGATAAAAATAACAATGTGGATTAAAGCAAGGATCACTAAGCATTGAGAGAGAATCATAATAATCATTTACTTGCTAATGTTTTCTCACAAAAGAAACGTGACCTTCCATTGTACAAACTTTAGACAATTAACAAGAGGAAGCGTTTTAGTATAGTAACAGACTACTGTGAAATTGTTCCTGCATAACTTGAAAAAAGTTCCTACATAACTTTATGTGCATTTATTTGTCTATCTTCTGACTCTTTACTTTCAACCTTTAGATTATTTTCATATTCCTCCACCTCATCTCCTTTTCCTGCTCCTCATTCTCCTTCTTTCATTTTTCTCCATCAGCTCCTCTTCTTCTTCGTCGTCTTTTCCCTATTCTTCTTCTTCTTCTTCTTATGAATGAGCCCAATTAGGACTACATAAAGTATTCTCATAAAGTGTGTTTCTTAGTCTTTTGTTGTGCTCAAATTTCTTTCATTCTTTTGCTGTGCACCTTTTTTCTCTTTTTGGTCCAAGCTTTTCCTGCTCTACATTTTGGTACTTCTTCCAAATCAATCTGCCATGACTGCACTTTAGATTTAATGTATTCCTATTTTGAATGTCTTATGAGATCCCTGATAATTAAAGTCCTTTTTAATTTCATTGATCCTTTTTATAGTATAAGTTACTGTTGTATTTCTATTCTCATAAAATTCAACTATTTGATTGGTAAGATGATTAGGATTCACTTTTTTAATGTGTGAGAAATAATAATAATAATAATAATAATAATAATAATAATAATAATAATAATAATAATAATAATAATAATAACAATAATAATAATAATAATAGTAACAATAATAATAATAATAACAATAATAATAATAATAGTAACAATAATAATAATAATAACAATAATAATAATAATAAATATTTTATTTATAAGTTTTTTGTATTTATTTGTTCCCATGAGGTTTTGTGTTCCAATACGTGCACATTGTCATAGGGTTCCTGTTACAAAAACAATATTACATAAAAACATACAGAGTTACAATTAATTATATTTCGTTATTATCTTCATAACAGTTAGAAATTAATTTACTCATAATTTTAGTTGTGGCACTGTAGCAGCCAAAAAATGAAGAATATTGTTTCTTAGACTTATTTGGTAGAAGAAAAACATAGAAATCTTTTTCTTTTTTAAATGAAATTCTGAAAAAATAATTGATGAACAGAAATTAATATACAGTAATATATCACTTTATTTGCCTGATTCGCCTCGTAGAACCTTTTCACAGACTTTTTAAAGTCCTTCAATTTACTGCATGCAGTGATATAAGCAATGAGGCTTGTTGAATAACTTTGGAACTATGCATTTTCAAGATTTTTCTCCATAATTGTTTAAAGATTTTCGTACAATATATAGATGTTTCCTACTGAAGTATGTATCTTGTTTTGATATTTTGTATTTTTGGACTTTTAAGTTGTTTATAATATGCCAGTATTTGTTCACATCATTTGGATTTAATGTTTCAAAGTTTTTAAAATATCTGCTTTGGAAAATTCTCTATTGTTTGTTATTAGTTTTCAAATTTGTAAAACATTTATTGCCTTTAAGTGCACATCACTTGTTCCACCCCTTACTTGTACTCTGTACCTTAAGACCGTCTCAGCAAGTGCTTTGTACACTATTTTTTGAACATCTGAATTTATGTTGTTTCATAGCATATATTGCTCCTAGCAGTTTTTTGTTTTAATTGAAAACTGTTTCAGTATGTTTATAAAATTTCATGTGGTTATTAAAAATAACTCCTAAATATCTATATTCCTTAACAAAATCCAATTTCTCACAATTACAGTTTGTAGCTGTTCTGTCATTTAAACACATCCTATTGGGCATACTAAATTTTTCTGTGTACATTTTGGATAAGGGGTGTCTTAAAGTACATGATTTTTGCTTTTTTAACAATTTACAAAAAAATTGTTGTCAATTGACCATTTAGCTAAATTATTGAGTTCATTTTTGCATCGTATTTTTCATTACATTATGATTTCCGTGTGCATATAAGATTATTTCGTCATCTGCATATACATACATTTGACACTTTTTGTTTATTGCATTAAAGGTCTTTACATATATTATAAAAAGAACAGGGCCAAGGGAGATGAATTGTAGCACACCATATTTTATATTTTAAGTGTTACTTGCTTCAATAATTTTTACTAAAAAATTTCTTTGTTGCTAGTAACTTTTTAATAGTTTCAAAATGGTACTCTCTACTCCTAAATGATTCAATTTATATAACAAAAACTGGTGGTTTTCCATGTCAAATTCTTTTGTGTAATCAACAAAAGCAGCCATTACCGCAAGGTAACAGTAAATGTAGTCTGTGACTTCAACCATCAGCTTTTTAGGATTTTTTCCTTTTAGGAAACTATATTGATTTTCATTTCTAATATTATTTTCAGAGAGTTCATTATTTAAATTGCTGAGAAAG
Source organism: Teleogryllus occipitalis (assembly GCA_011170035.1). Lineage (NCBI taxonomy): Eukaryota > Metazoa > Arthropoda > Insecta > Orthoptera > Gryllidae > Teleogryllus > Teleogryllus occipitalis. The sequence goes on from BLKR01007734.1 coordinate 4,129, forward strand.
TTAATTTCAGAGAGTTAATTTGCTAAAATTTATTTTTCTATTATTTTTTTCATAACTGACAAAATGAAAATGGGTCTATAGTTTGCAATATCAGTTGAAATTCTTGCTTTATAAATGGGTTTTATAATGGATATTTTGAGAGCATTGGGGTAATGTCCTGTTTATTTATTTTACGTCAAAAAAAAATGGAAACTGCATATGACTTGCTATGAGGAGATATGAATTCTGTGCACATTTTCAAAATTCTGTGATCCTTACACTAAGTCATTTACTACATGAATTTAAAAATTAAAAAAAAAGCTCTCATGTAATAAAACCTATTTTCAAGGATAAATAAGCAATAAATTTTGAGCTCTTATCCAGCCTGTCCTTCGTCAAGGAATAATACTTCCTGCTGCAACAACATGGAAACGATAATTTGATTAACTATATTTACCAAAGAATTCTAGAAGACATGCACCAATAATGAGGTTACATTTATGTCCAGAAGCAAAACAAGGGGCCTTCTCAGCATTTGCTCAATGGATCAGCGAAACTGGACATAAAACCTGATCGAGAGGGTGGTCATTGACCTGGAGGCTGCAGTACAATACTTGTTACAGGTTGTTCATACACATTTATACAGTCCAAATGGTAAATCATGCATTATGTATCATTGTTAAAATTAATGTTATTTTTCTTGTGTTAATGTCTACTTCTGATGATCCTATTTAGGAGCTTGGAAATGACATCGCTGAGTGTATCTACATTTCTGATGATATCTGTAGCTTGAATACCATACTAGCCGGGTGCTTTGTTAATGCTGGTGGCGCTAGCCGAATGCGTTTACTACGCTCCGTGAAGTCACGAAGGTTATGCGCATTCGAGACTCGCGGGTTCATGGTTGGGTGACCTGCCAGGAACCCCGGGATCTAACGGCGTCGAGCCCCTGGCAGAAGGGATAAAAGGCACTGACATACTGCGACGTGACGAGACTTGACAAATATTAAAAAAAGTAAAGCACATTAATGGAGGATTACTCCCCAGTGCAAAGCGCTCAACGCCCCTTAAGGGGCTTGGAGACGCGTTGTGTCAAGGTGTAGACGCAACAAATTTTTTAAAAAAATTAAATAAAAAAAACATCAATTTCTCTGATAATATTTTGTATGTTATCAGATGAAGAGTATGCCATATAGAAGTGACTATTTTTCTTTTTTCAAATATTCCCGAAGCCATGCTATTTGTTACATTTCCCTTTACTATATTATCTTTTTGCATTACAAAATTTGAGGCAAATTTTTCAGCCAAAGTGACTCCATCCAAATAAAGGAATGTGTGAAGTAGTTGTTCATGAGTACACTTACTTTTCTTTCTATTTAAGATATTATTTACTTCATGCCTTATCTTTCTTGGATTTGTCCTGTTGTTTTCGAACTTACTTCATAAAACAATTCATCTTACTCTTCTAATTTCATTTATTGACTTATTCCTATACTTTGTATACTGAAGACTATAAGAGCTGTTATTTTTATTTCATTTCCATTTTTTAAACAGACAATATCTTTCTTTAATTTTTATAAGATAAAAAGAATTGCTTATCCAGCCTTTGTTTCTCCCTAATGGTTAATCATCATATTTTTAAGGCACATATGTGCTGGTGTACCTTTTGTATGCTGAATTAAAATTGTCTACAATATTATTAACAAATATGTTCACATCTGAGTTGTCACACTGTGACCAGTTTAATCATTCTATCAAGCCCTTTCTTATGATATTTGTAAAGTACCTGTGGATATTTATTTTCTCTTAGTGTAGTCTGTCTAGGAAGTAGCATTGCTATAGGATAGTGATCTGATATCTCAGTATGAATTACAGTTACATACACTACTTTTGATTTTGTTCAAACAAATATATGGTCAATTTGTGAGTTACATAGCTCATCACTTATTTCCTCTCTAGTTGCACTTTCAATAAGATTTATATAATCTCCACTGTACATAATTGTTTCTTATTCCTTAACAGCTTAGTTTTTACGGGCCAGCAAATTGATATCTCACATCAAGATAGTTGTCCCTTCAATAACACTTTCAATTAACACATTTAAATTTCTTAAAAAGTTCTAAACATTTAAGTTTGGAGGCCTGTAAATAAACATTATATTAACATTGTCATTTTCTGCTTCTAAACATTCAAGGGTACCAACTATGCTATTAAAATTATAGTTTATGTAGTCAACTTGTTTGAAAATTAATGTTTTTTTGTAAAACCTTGTTATACCATCTGCTGCCTTGTTTGATCTTAATTTATTTGGTCTTTTGTAATTTTTTAAATTATACAATCAAACCTCATATTCTGTTATCAACACTTCCGATAGACAGATTATATCAAAATACAATGAGTTAGTAGTCTGTGTATCTAATCCCACCCTTTTCTAATGGAACAAATATTTAAGTGCAGAACATTAACTCTTGAGTTGGAAGAAACAGATTCACTACGTATATCCTAGTTCCACTGTTTAACATTTTGACAAATTTTAAAATGTACATATTGGTTTGTTAGTTGGTAATTTATCGAGTCCATAATTTTGGGGTTTTGTAGCTAACACACAAGCACAGAACACAAATTTAACAAGAAGAAAAATTATACAATTTTTTCCATGTCTTTCATTGAAGAATTGAATTTCATATTCTTTGCCACTTCTTTTCATATTAGACTACTGCCAATTTTACCCACACATTCTTGAAGTATAACAGTTTTCCTTTAACTCGCACCTCCCTCAACAAGTTTCTAAGCTCTTGGTTAAGCGATTCATTGAAAAACAGTCTGCTGCATTTCCTTGTTTGCATTAAGAATTTTGGACTTTTAACCTTTCGTTATCACTTCACTGTGCTTGGCAGTGTGTGAGTGCTTCCTGCATTGGGTATTCTCCTTGCACTTAACCATCAGGAATGTGGATATCTTTAGGATGATACATTGACAATTTTGAACTTAAAGTGCATGCAATCCTATTTTCTCTGCTATTTGAGTAAACTGTTCATGAGGATATATGTCTTCATTGGGAACTCCATGAATTTCTACAAATATTTTTCTTATGTGTTGCTGCAATTTTTGTTTTTTGTCATTTAGTTAATTTATTTCTTCATCCTTCATTTGCATGAGTAATCTAATGCTTCTAACTTCTTCTTTAATCGTCTACTTTGTCTAATGTTCTCTTCAAGTTTTGTCGATAGTTTATCAAACTTGTCTGACATAAATTGCACCAATTTAATGAGTTTTTTGAAGAGTGCTTTCACAGATGGTGTAAGCTCCTCCTTCACTTTACTATTATCACTGTTCAGGTCATTTATTTGCAGGGCACATGCTAAAGACTCATCTTTATTGTTTGATTTTATCGTCTCTCGGCAGTTTACACACCTCCAAGGAATATTACCTCACTTATAATTGAACTTGTTGGTTGTTCCGATACAGAGCATTTGTAGTGGTAATTACCTTCACATCCATGGCACATTATTTTCTTCTCATACATAATTTCTCCGCACTGGTTGCACAGACTAGACAATCTAGGAATTTTACCATTACCTTGTCTGTTGATATACGATTCGGTGGTTTTTGTAAAAAATGACTTGCTTATGGGCGGAAATATATTTTCAGGAAACGCCGAAGTCTATAACTAAAACACTCGACTCAGTAATCATATTCATCAGGAGACAGGATCAACAGCTCATTACAAAAAATGCACATACAATACCTGTACATTATTTTACAACACTTTGCCAGATGACATTAAACGATTAAATTCGATAGGAAAGTTAAAATATCAAGTAAAATCGTTTCTGCTGCATACCTGTTTCTATACAATTAGAGACTATACTGAGTGTAACAAAGAAAGTAACATTAATTTCATCAGTGATTTTTAATGTATTATTTACCATTTGGACTGTATAATTCTAAACAACCTGTAACAAGTATTGTATTGCAGCTTCTGGGTCAATGCCCCCATCTCGATCAGGCTTTTCGTCCAGTTTCCCTGATTCTTTGAGTAAATGTTGAGATGGCCCCTTGTTTTGCTTCTGGACATAAATGTAACTTCATTATCTGTGCACGTCTTCTCGAATTCATTGGGAAATATAGTTATTGAAACTATCGTTCACCGTGTTGTCGCGGCAGGACATATCATTCCTTGACGAAGAACATGATGAGGGATATGAGCCCAAATTTATTGCTGATTAACCCTTAAAAATATATTTTATTGCATCGGAGCGAATACTTTTGTTAACAATCTACGGAAAAAACGCTCATCTTTTCTGCATCCACAATTCAAGTGGTATATGGCATAGGGAAGGGATCACAGAATTTTGAAAACGTGCACAGTAATCACTTGTCCCCATAGTCACACACAGTTTTTAACTGTTTAAAATAAATAAAAAATAAATAAAATAAATAAAGACGACATACATAAAAGACAGAGAAAAAGGAAGAGGAAGAGCAAGATGAAGAGCAAGAGTTAGAGCGGGCGAGGGCGAGGGCGAGGGCGAGGGCGAGGGCGAGGGCGGGGGCGGGAATGGGGGCGGGGGCGAGAGCGACAGCAAGAGCATTATAGATGCGGCAGTCTGGGGACATGTAACACAAACAGCAGAGAAGTTATGTACAGCTATATTGATTATTAAAAATTCTTCGACAGCACTCTTTTTCACGAGATTTCACTCTTGGCTACGGTTCGATTAAAATAAGAACCGACTTGGGAGCGCGCTGTGGTGGGGAGCAGCGTTGCCACGCCGAGAGCGGTAGAGCACGTGCTAGAGCGGGGGAGCGGTGAGGACCGCCCGATCGCGATGACAGAAAGACAAGCGGGGCTTACAGTGGGTGGATGACTGCACGCGTCGTCGTCACAACTGCGGTTTTCGTCCTACATCAAATGCTGCTCTCCACTTCGCGAAACACATTGATTTACCCCGAGATGTTCTCAATCATTACAAACACACGAATTTTCACTAGATTTACACTATATATACAGTTAATTGTCAAACAAATGACTGTTCCAAGGGAAAAATTCCACTTATTTCAGAGTCACTTTCCTCTGATAATTGTTCGGAGCTGCTGGAACTCAAAGATTGAAGAGAAATAATAAGTTCTTCAATATTTTGTTCCACAATTCGTCTTCCCATGCCTTCGAAGTTACCTTTTTAATATGATCTAACACTTTGCACCATTGTTCTACTGTTGTCCTCTGCACAGCCTCATTCATGAACGTTTCCACCTCAGATAACGTAAATTTTGTGTCCTTCTCTGCCACGTATCCTTTTATTTGCGCCCGAATATTCTCAATGGCATTAAAGTGACTGTGGTAGGGTGGCAAGCGAATCACCTCATGTCCATGTTTCTTGGCTAATTCATCAAGGGCATATTCAGGAAACCGTGGCTTTAATTTTGCTACTTCTTCTAACAGTTCTGCTTTTAACAAATTCTGGATATCTTCAATGCTAGAATTTTCCGCGCACCAACCATTCGATAATCTCCTGTTTTCTATTGGCAATAGTTGGTGCTTTGTTTACGATTACAGGGTGGTAAGGAGCATTGTACATAACTGGTTTTGTAGGTTTCCTCAAATTTCAAACCACTCGCGAAACGTGTTCTGATTCATTACCTCGTGGTAGTCGCCCGTTTTCCTTGACCGAAAAACTAACAAAGCGTTTTCTGTGAACCCTTCAGAAGTTCCAGCGTGAACTAAAATGTTTCTGCTCCCTTTACCAATAGGCACTGCCATTGTTCCTTTGACAGTGTGGTCTGACCATCCTTTACTGCACGAGTGCCCTGCATTTATCCACGTCTCATCTAATTACACGATATCATCTAAATTTTCTGTTAGTTGCCTCTTTAAAAATCTACCATGCCACGCCACAATATCTGAGCGTTCCATAATTACTTTTCGACCACTTATATTTTTGAATTTAAATCCCAGGTCATGTAACACATTTCGCAAAGAAGATTTGCTGCCATGAAAAAGATCACTTTCAGCCAAGGTTCTTTTGAGATTGTGTAATGTGGGGTTCTGCTTCCGAGAATAATATACATAAATGGGTCGGCTAATTGCCTCAATCAATGTGTGCCACACGTTTTTCGATTCTTCTTTTCTTCCCTGGCGTTTCTGAGATGATTCTCCTTGCTTCTAATTTTCTCTTTGCCTATTTTATGAACAGTATCTTTGGAAACGGCGACCTCGATGGTCGAGGTGGCTAAGAGTGAGTACCGACTCAGCGCTTCGATCCGAAGGGTCGCGGATTCGAATCCCACCTTGGGCATGGTTGTTTGTCCCTTGACTTTGTATGTTTTGTCGCGGAGGGCCTCGCGTTCTGCTGACCCCAGATCAGAGCAGCCCGCGAACGTGTTGGTCTAGTGTATGGTCGAATATGCGTCCCATCGGGACGTAAAGTGTAACCGGTTGTAGATTGGATAAAAGCCCTCGAAAAAAATTTTTGGAAACTTTTAAAGATGCTCCAGTTCTCTCCACAACTTTGCTTACTGCCAACAGGGGACCATTGTTTCTTTTTTCCTGCGGGAAATACTCTCTCACGTTGCAGTATATTTCCCGCGAGTGACCTCGCAAGGGAACTAGTGTATGGTCGACCTCGACCAAAATTATTTTTTTCTTTGGGAGGATGTTTTCTGGGGCGCCCTCTCTTACTCTCACAACTTTCCGACATTTTACGCACCAATATAATATTCACACAAGAATTATCTGACCAGGTACACTTCTACTTATCACGATAACACTGCTTAAAACAACAACAAAAAGTGGTCGAAAGCACAAGAAAGTTTTCTCTTCACTGTAGCGCCGCGTCACTGACCAGCAACCGGAAGTTGCGAAGCGTACAAAAGTTGACAGGAGATGGACCGGAAGGGCCCCCTAAATCTGTCATCGCGCCTCCCCTCACCCCAGCGTGCAGCGTCGGCAGCCAGGGCAGAGCCGTGGGCGCCCGGCCCACGCGTTTAGTTTCCATTCTGCCGTGGCAACTACGCGAAGACGAGCCTCCCGATAAGCGGTCGTCGTTGGTTGAGCGCTGCCCCATACCATACCATAATTGATGTGCTTGATATGTACAAAATAGACCTATTGTTGTATCGTTTTTAAAGTCACAGATGCGAAGGTGGACAACCAGACTACACATTTGCATGCAAAATAATTATATCAATGCAGGAGATATACATATTAAACAAGGAATCTTTCAAGGAGACTCTGACCGCTCTGTGGCTCTGCTTTCTATGAACCCACTATCGACTTTATTAAGGCTAAATGTACCGAAAAATACTTAAAGGAAAAATCAGGATGCGCCTCTCAAATAATGAGAAGTCAGCCCAAAAAAATTATTTGAGAGTCGCAAGAAGAACCAATGCTATCTCTCTCCTTTTGTATAGCGCTGATTTTTGGAATACAAATACGGAAATAATTTTTTTCCTAGAGCCTCAAATTAGCGTTCTTTTTGAGGTGTTCTTTTTTTTGATGTAGGTGTTTATTTGCTCATAAGAACCAGTGTTAATTGTTTGCCTTTGTACAGCACTGAGGTTTGCAATATGAATACGGGAATATTTTTTCCCTAGTGCCTCATATTAGTTGTAACTTCTGAGTTGTGTTCCATAATTTTTGTGAGGATTTTTAATTTTGGTGTTTATCCGCTCGTAAGAACCAGTGTTAATCTTTCTTTTTGTACAGCCCTTATTTTTAAAATATAAATGAGGAAATAACTTTTCCTAGAGCCTCAAATTAGTCTTAAATTTTGGGTGTGGTTTCAAATTTTTGAATTTATTTTGAGATGGATTTTCTAAGTGGGCGCTGCTAGCTTTAGTCTAAAGGTAGCAGCGCCAACGATTTTGGGAAATGCAAAAGGACCCTTAAATTCAGGAATAGCGCACTTAATTTGCTTAAAATTAGTCTCAAATTTTGGATATAGTTTGGTTGAGATTAGTTTTTAGGCGCCGCTAGCTTTAGGTGGCTGCCATATCATTCATTACATCTGATGACTTAGTGTTTTGCGCACACATCTTTCTGATAGCGTATTAACATTCCTACTGGAGTACTGCGTATGATATTTGAGATTTTTTCCTCCATATTTGGGTTTTTCACTCCTTATCTTTTTTAAAAATTTTCCAGATATATTTTAAATTTTTACTTCCGTAGTTGCATTCTATAGTAGGTGCAACTTTTTTGAGTAACTATTCTTCTAATACATATTTTACTTTCTACCATTTCCCAGTTTCCCTCCCGTACTAATAGACCGGGAGGCAGGAAGAATAACCACGTATGATAAGCTCAAAGCTAAAACATTTTAAGAATTTAGTTAGTGTTATGAGGAACTGTAAAACGCAAGTATGGCGGTCTGTATACTTCGGAGTTGCGCTGCACAAATTTTTTTGTGTGTCAAAATTCTATGTCATTGGGAATGATAACACATCTAATTCTTGTTGTATATTGTAGGCCCTGTCCAACGTGGGCTGGCTGCTTGCCCGGCTGCCAGTGGTAGTGAGAACTCACCTGCGTAGCCACTTATAGTATCTGGCAGAGAATTCGGGAGACATGCATGTACTGGATTCTGGTTTTCTATTACTAAATGATCTAATTATATAAGAAATATGGCTTTAATTTTTCTAGTACCCACCGAAAACAAACACTTACCCCCCATACATCATTATCACTGCTAAATCACAATTGAAGCCTACTGCGCTCTTACGATCTACTCCTCTCTCGTAACTCTCTCTTGACCGTCTTTCTCTCCTCCTTTTAAATGTTGTGGTCGTTTGCCCCATTTGGCGATCACACCCGAAATGCTCCGTGCCCGGCGCTGGTAGGTGGTGGTCTCCGGTGGAAGCGAGGGGTCGGAATAGCGCCCGCGCAGTCAACTCCAGACGACGCCGGGTCTCCCTCGTAAAGCAGGGAACCCATTTGGAGCGGCCCGCACGTCACGGAGCAGCCTCGCGCGGCACAGCCCAGCCCCGACCGAAATGTTTCGCATGCTATTCAGTTAGACGCCACCCAATGCGACCGCCCGGTCCGGCCCGGCCCCGCCCGGAATGCTTCCCCGAGAATAAAATCCGGAGGAGGCGGCCGGCCGGGGCGGCGCGGCGAGTGACCTTGGGAGGGGTTGACGACCCTTCCAGGAACTAACGGCTGCATGGGTCTTGCAAGCTATTGTTATCGGGTGGTATTCCCAATGCAGTCACAAATTCTTTGAGATGGTCGATTTTAGCAATGGATAAAAATTCGAAATGTTACCAAATACTGAAAAAGCTAGTAATTGTATGTGTGGCGATCGGTGGAATACATTTCTGGAGGTTTTTAATCTGCGATAAATGCAAAATTATCTACAAAATCCGAAATGAACGTGAATCTGCGACACTAAATTGCATTTCATTGTCTTCTTCGTGGTCTCTCTTTAACTAGGGATACGACTTCGACAACACATCGATGTTTGAGAACATTTAATTTTGACAATTTTGACATAACATTTAATTACGGCCAACAGTATAGAAACTGAACGTTTTTTTAGTCAATACAGTTTCGTTGTTACTGATAGAAGAAATAGGTTATATCGAGCCAACAATGAAATATGCTCTCAGTTCATTTTTTATTGTTTGTGTTACATATTAATAGTTATTTACATAAATTGATTTCATTTAACAAAATACACAACCTTTTAAAATAATGTGTTGTTTTAATATGTATTTTCAAATTACGAGACATTTATTTTCCTTTCCTTTGAATAATGTTACATAGAAGCGTATATTTCTGTACAAGACAGGAATTATTTTTTAAATTTAAAATTTCGTCCTTAAATATTTGTTCACAAATAGTGAAATGTTACATTATTTTCGCTTATTTCCTAATTTTAATAGAAATATCTAAAAAATACTAGAATATTTTTTATTTCGAAGAGATCTCCCGTAATAATTATATTCTCAAAAACTGCTACAAAATGCTAAATCTTAATTTTTATGATGCAATAAAATGCTATAGTCTTCTTTTTAAATGAGATGGTTTTAAATTTAAAGAGCTAAATTCTACCATCACTACAAATACTTAATGATTCATAATGAATATCAAGAGGGAGATAATTTTTTTAAGGTGATACGCATTTTTTCTTCCAATATTCAACCGAGGAAATTTTTAATACGAGTACACAGGCATACAATAATTGATATGTACAAGCAGATGTCTTACGTTAAATGTGATGTAATTAATAGTTTGGTATGAGCTTTTTATAAAGTACCCCTAAAATATAAAAAAAATCCTTTAAAACCGTGGGTCCTGAAGTTGAGCAAAATCAAATAGATATTATACTGGTTTTGGAAAAGATCCTGATGATTTCGGACTAATATTTTCTACTGCATTTGTTTCCGCTGAGTACATTGTCCTCCTTGCTCCCGCCCTTCTTCCTCAGCAGCTAATATCATCAATTCCTTCTTCGAAAGTATTAAACTCTTCATCGCTACTGGAACAAGTGGCGTCTCGTGCAGTTCCGATCCGTGCCGGGCCGTCCGTAATGGGTGACTAGCAGGCCGAACCGCGCGGCACCGCGCCTCGCCGGGCTGTGCCGAGCCGAGCCGGGAGCTCCTAGTGGGTAAAGACTCGCTGAAGTGGCGGCGTGGCGAGAGCGATGCCTCAAGAAAGGCGCCCTCCGTCTTTCGTTCCTTCTCCTGGCGCCCGCACATGTGGGGCGGACACGCCTGCGTGCGTACACGCGTTTACGTTGACTCTTGTAATAGTCTTCGGCGGCTAACGCCTCAGCGTGGGACACATCGCGGCACTCGGCAGCCATACGGCGACGCGACGCTTAGAGAAGCCGAACCAGAAGCGAGGAATTTCCGACTATGAAGAAGCTCGCTCACCGAAGAATTTCAGAAATAGCAGAAGCTCGCTCACCGAAGAATTTTTCAAATAGAAGACCGAGGAAGCTCCTATCTCCCAATTTATGACACGCGCCATTCCTCCACCCGTCATGATGATGCGGTGGCTCCCCGCCAATCACGCATCGGGTTGTGCGTCACTTGACTTGTCACATCTGGCCCACGAACCGTCACCTGGCGCCCCCTTGCAGCCAACCTACCAAACGCCATGTGACGTAGGCCTTCGCGCCCTTTCTCTAGACGATACGCGCCCTTCCCATCACGTCAGGGGTTTTGCTTTGGCGTGGGTCCGACCATAGACATATAGTACTAGACTGGCAAGGTCCTATCTCGTAACATTGGCGCTAGTGAAGCCAAAATCTTGCGCTCGCCGCCATCTTTTGTCACTACAAGTTCGTTCGCTGCCTATGCTGTACGTGTTAAATTAATGAGCTTTTTTTCTTAATTTCGAATTGTTTCCGTTGTGTTTCGTGATTTCTGAATCACTTCCACCGCCATGGTGAATACTTGCGTCGTGTTTGGATGCAATTTTTCGAATTCGCGACACAAGGGAAAAGAAATTGGAATTTCAATACACCGGTAAGTTACTACCTTTTCTTTACCTAGTTACTGAATTTTACTGACTGTTGACGATTTTTGTTAAGATTGTAATGTTAAGATTTTATGATTAAACAACTAATTAAAACTGAGTAAGAAAAGAATAAGTTTATGTTGATTAAAGTTCCTGAGGAGTGATTTGTAAACCTAACATCTAATGCCTTTTTGTTTTGTTCTAATTTTGATTAGTTTTCCAAAGCGAGAAGATTGCAGAAAAGCATGGGTTAATGCCATTAGGAGGGAAAACTGGCAACCAACATCTGCGTCTGGTGTTTGCTCCCAACATTTTGGTCATTGTATGTGTAAAGAATGTAATTTACTTTTGGGTCAGCTGACCTCCATTTCGATCAGGTTTTCATCCAGTTTCCCTTGATCCATTAGCAAATGCTGAGATGGTCCCTTGCCTTGCTTCTGGATATTTAAATGAAGCTTTTTATCCTCCTCTTAAATGTCGATACAGAATGGACACTAGTTCTGTTTTTGACTATAAAGAAATAAAACCGATTTAAAACTTTGATATTGTTTTATTTCCCAAAAATATTTCCTGTTCAATATTGGAGTTTTTATTAGCAACTGTACGTCGAAAATTTGAGTTCATAGATTTTCTAAGAGTGCATTGACATATAGCAGTATATGTCCATGAGTGATAGTGTAGTGACCCAATATGGCGGGGGGCGCAATCAGTTGGCTTCAAAAAGAATCGTTCATTGCCAGTCTAGTACTATATGTCTATGGGTCCGACAAGCAGTTGGGAATTTCCGTCTCTTTGTTCGACTTCCCGTTGCCGAACGGCTTGTGGCCGAGAATAGCTCGTGGTGTTCTGTGCAGCTACAATATTGTTCGTTAGATAGGCAAAGTGTGATGGAGTTGTATGCCATACCGATGTGGCCATATTGAAACTATATGCCATATTGAATTCAGACATTTTTAATGTCCTCTTGTATTAAGAGCACAAAGCAAAGTTTGTGGTCTAATGGTAGAAAATTCTTTTTCATTGTCGATTATGACCACTCATACCGTTTCGACGGTTCTAAGTAGCCGCCATTCTGATTAAAAAATGTCCAATTTGTCACTTGGTCATGCATGATAGGTACACATACGAGAAAATTATTTTTCATTGAGTTTAATATCCACAAGACGAGTGTGCCATACCGATAGGATGTCTCGAACGTGAGAAATTGACCTCCAAAGTTGTAAACTTTTTACCAGTGTGATGTATAACATGTAGTACGTGTGCTACTTTTTGCTTCCATCACCTCCGTATGTACTGTCTTTAATAACACTATGTTCAACATGAATATTTTTTAGTGGTTCTGATTTTTTATATGTATTAATATTTGGAAAATGAAGTCACTGCGGAAATTTTCTTAAAATCAATATTTTAATACTCAGTATCCATTTTACTTTCTCATATACATACGTAGTATAAAGTCATGTAATGCTGCGGAAAATCGATTTCGAGATTTCAACGGAAATAGACGTTTTGCTGTCCCCTGATACCGAAAAAGTGGTTCTTTTCCAAACGTCCGTCCGTTCCTCAGTCAGTCCGTCCCTCCGTCTGTCCGTCCGTCTACCTGTCTGTCTGTGTTTCCGTCTGTGGAAACAACTAGCGCCTAAACGATCTTTTCCAAATTGAAGAAACTCCTGTCCTTCTGGCTCTAGTTTAAGCTTTAAAATTTTGAAAAACATTCTTTAAAATTTGGGGGTATTTCACATGAAGTCCCCCGGACATTTTGAAAATTTTCTCAAAAACTGCTCCAATTTTTTCTTTAAATTTCTTGTAAGATTAGAGTAAAATACACTTATGAAGGTGGCATAGGTCTGATTTCCGAGATTTACTCTGGATTTTCGAAACTTCTAAAATTTTGATTTTTTTCGGCGTCTTCCTGCAACTACAAAATTAAAGATAGACATTTTTGCTTCAAATGACATTTATTGCTCATAATCAGTTCTTGTAATAAGGTCATGTAGACTTTTTGAAAAAAAATTAGTAGTTCTCACGCAATATGGCGTACAATATTTGCAATTTAAAAAAATACAAAAACAAGATTTTCTCAAAAACGGATTCAGTGTTTTCTTTAAATGTTTGGTATGGATAGTGCTAAATGTACTGTATAAGATGACATAAATACCGTATTGCTTTTTCTGTTTTTTCAAAAATTACAAAAATTTAATTTTTTGGACTTGTCTGTCACGTCGGTAATATTTACATTAGAAGTGATTTCTTTACATTATTATATTTATGAGTACATATGCTTAAAATAAGGTTAAATAAAGTTTCTCGAAAACTCGACAGTTTTCTGTGAATACGATCTCAAATTTCCTCATTTTCAAAAACGCTCAAACGCCATTTTCTCAAAAAGGCTCCAAATTTCTTCATCAAACTTTTACAACGGATAGTGGTAATGGCACTTTACATTAAGTAAAGTTCATTTTGAAGCCTTCTTTTGTTTTTAAAAAAATTACACAAATGTAATAGGTTTTTAAATATCTCACGCTTTGATATGCACATTTCAATAGATTTGTATGCATTATTAAATTTGTGAGTGGAAGTTCTTCAACGAAAACGCGGTATTCCTTGTGAAAAAGCTTAAAATTTCCCATTTACAGTAACGCTTAGCGCCGCTTTCGACCGCTTCAGATTTTTCAATTTAAATTGCAATTTAGGACAAGGTTTTAGTCTTCTTTAATATTTACACGTAATTTACTTCTTTAATATTGTTAAAATAATATTTTGGTTCTATTATTTGGAAAAAGAAAAGGTGAGAAAATTTTAAAAAGTACTTCGGAGGCGATGCATAGCAGCTGGCAAGAAGGAAGGGTAAGATCCAGTCCACACCAGAAAATTACAAAACTTTACTACGAAAAAATCTGTGGCATTTTGTAGAACCTCCAGTTTCGTTTTAGTAAATCAATGTACATGTTTAAAAAAATCATATTGTTTTGGAGCATGAATTTTCATGTAATATATATAAGAATCATAAGGCATGTCCAAAAATTAATTTATTTGCCTATAAATGTAAACACATTTTGATGATATTATTTCAAGGAAAGTATTAAAAAGGAAATTTGACATTAATCAGAGATGAAAATATGGAAATAAACAAGTATAAGTAAAAAGAAATAAGTAGGAAATAAAAATTTATAAATAGATGTAAACAACGTACCAGAATGTTATTATTAATAAAAAATTCTAAAATTAAAAAGATAAATCCAAAACAAACACAAATAAGGAAAAGCATAGACGTTATCATTTGCAAAAAAGTAGTCATTATTTGCAAAATATAACAATGAAATCAAGCAAAACCAGGAATAAGCAGAGATGGAGTGGGGAAGAAATAGATCAAGAAGGGAGTACACTTACACAAATAAAGGAAAATGGAAAATATAACAAAATATAAACAGCATGTTTTAGGGTATTCTTATTTTAGACAGAACATTGTCATAAATGTTTGTGAATAAATTCGATTCCAACAACGCATTAGTGATATTGTGTGATTTTCTACGTAATATCTCCGGAATTTATCTTGAATATTTTCTGAGTTAATTATCCAAAATAGCAGAGCTGTCAAGATATAAAAAAAATGAAATTCTCAAAGCGATGTCGTAAAATTGAGTATAATTTTGTGCCAGTTTCTTTAATGCTATTAACATGTTCTTTAATTCTTTGTTTGAAAGCACTTTTATCTGTTGTACAGACAGAGAAATCACGACAATTAAGGCAAAAAAGTACACTTTCTTTATCTGTTAGAAACATTTTGACATCCCTACCATTTTGGATATTCAACCCTTAAAATATTCAAGATTAATTTCTGAGACATTACATATATATCTATCGAAAAGTACTATGAAAAATACCGTATAGTATTTCTATTAATAAATTATATTTTCCGAATTTGTCATAAAACAATGCAAATTAAACATTCATTTCTATTTTATATTGTTGTTGGAAACAATTGTATAATTTTTTATACAATTGTTTTCCAGCGCTTATCAAAAATATAATGAAAACTTCGAAACAAATAGGTTTTTCAGTATGGCGGCCATTTAACGAGTATGGCACTGTATCTATTTATCAAAATGGATCACAGAGGATCCTACAAAGGTACCGCTATACTTGGACCAATGATTCGTACGTACATGACCTAGTGACAAATTGGATATCTTTGAATCAGTATGGTGGTTACTTAGAGACGCCGAAGCGGTATGGCGTTGTCGTAATCGACAATGAAAAAGAATTTTCTACCATTAGACCATGAAGTTAGCTTTGAGCTCGTTATAAGTGGCCATTAAAAAATGACATTCTATTTAATATGGCGTTTGGTTTGAGATGCCACATCGATATGGCATACAACTCCTTCACACATGGTTTATCTAACGAACAATATACAACAAGAATTAGCTGTATACTAATTCCCCAATGGCATTGTTGTTGTTTTTTCGACCAATTCAAAAAAAATGTGCAGTGTAAATACAACGCCTACGCCCGCCATAATTGCGTTTTTCTATTATTCATAACAGTGGCTAACTTCTCAAAATGTTTAAGCTTTGAGCGTATTATACGTGTTTTTTCTTGCTGGCTTCCCAATTATTTGCATATTTTACCTACATTTCCCAAATACCTCTTTCAAAATCAATCAATGGAAACCTTTTCACAAGATGTCTCCATGCTGATTTATTAGACGACTGCTCAGCTCTTGCAGTTACCCACCCTTTTGTGACAATCATTTTATCTGCCCATGGAATATTAGGTTCAAAACTTGACACGACTTGACAGTGCAGTACACTAATAACAGCGAATTTGTGAACAGAGGATTGATTTCTTTAACGTTGTTCAAGTAGGAACTCAATCCATTGCTTTTTGACATTGAATCTCTTCCTTACCAATTTTACGCGAATATAAGACTGTTATCGTTGTTTTGTTAGGGCGGAGGTATGTGCAGATTGTTTGTATCAATTCTTGTAGTTCATAATACATTAAGTTTTATTATAAATTCATTTTGTTACTGAAGCTGAAGACAATAACTTTAAATCAGACGTTAGTATTAGTTATATCCATGTAAATTACATTGCTCTTCTATAATTGTTCAGTAGTGCACATACATTTTGCGGCTCTCACACACAATCAATCTTTATAAACGAGATCTGCAAGGGACGAGTAATTCACGGAGTCTTGGCTAATTTGAATTTTACTTTAAAATTATGAAGGATTTGTTTAAAAAATGCAGCCAAATATTCATGTCAAATGCAATCCTCGACACTCATTATATCCTTGTAAATTCCAAAAGAATTCTTTAAAATGGTGTGAGCACTTCAATACAAATACTGCCTTCAGACGAATGTAGTACAACAAACGCAGCTTCAATATCACAAGGTAGTGTGGCCGAGTGGTTAAGGCGCTGGGCTTAGGTCCCAGTTCCCTGTGGGGAGCGCGGGTTCGATTCCCGTCACTGCCAACATTTTCGCTTCTCTTCCCGTCGTGTTTCACCCGTAAACACCTGTGTTTCAATTCACCATTGCCGCTTTGTGTGACCTTTCTTTATAACAATCGGAAAACATTTAAAACATTTAATCGTTAGACTTTAAACAACAGCAGATCCCCGTAGCAAGATCAAGAAACACGATACCCGCAACAAGAATCAACGCCTTCTAGCGGCAAACGTGTTATTCACACATTATTTGATAATAACAAAGAAAAACACCGCGACATCGGATGGAGCGCTAATATCGCAAGATGGCTTCCGCATTCCATATGATCAGTGCTCAAAGTAACGAAGAGGATACATCCTGCTGCTATGTATAGAAAATTACTTCTTCTAGCACATGGTGTGGCCATATCCCATGTTTTTTGGGACTTGATACTGAAAAATCGATCGACGGGAAAACATATCCGTCTGTCTGTAGTCAACTCTGGCGCCAAAAAGTTTTCTGGCTGATTTTCTCCAAAACTGATAATCCCCGTTCGATCTGAATGAGCTCGAGGCTTTGGAAGTTTCAACTGCATATTTTGACTTTTGAGGAAACTTTCCATGAAGCCTCAAAAACATTTTCATTATTTTCTCAAAATGGCACCAAAATGTTTCATGAAACTTTGTCTTCGGATAGTGTAAATAACACCTTAGAGAATAGCGCAGGTGAAATGTTCCTTCAAATCCCAGTTTTCGAAAACTGCAAGCGTGTACTTTGGGGCATCTTCCTACAACTATAATGTTGAATATTTTTTTCCTCAACAAATTCAGTTCCATAAAGACGGATCTTAAAAAAGATCAAATACAATTTTTCGAAAATGTGAGTTTCTTTCGCGTAATTTTGCGAGAAATAAGGCAATTTTTTATTTTTTTCTCTATAATAGCACCAATTTTTTGGCGTAATTTGTGTATGAAATTTATGCATTTTAAAAAATACTTTCTCGAAAACCGCCCCATATTTTTTCAAGAAATTTCCTCCTTGAATGTATCAAGGGACGGTAAAAAATATGTTGCCAGTCCCATTTTCAGCGAACACTCTGTATTTGCAAAAATTGCAAAAAGTTAACGTTTCAAAACTACAAAATTGAAGGTTTTTCAAAATTGAAGAAAATTGCAAGAATTGTTTGTTGGAAAAATTTTCGGTTGAAACAATTTTTAAGCGCAGACTCGATTTCGACCCCCACAGCGCCACATTTTCATCGGGGTATGGATGATGGATTGGTAACTCTCAGGTCATGAGTTCGAGTCTTAGTGCGGAAAAAGTGTTTGCTTGTTGAAACCACGTTCGCAGGTTTATGTGGTAGAATAATATAGCGGAGCAGTTAGAAAAAAATAGATAAAGTATGTGCTGTTGTAGCACCACTAGTTTCATATTGCATTGGGCACAATGTTTTTGCGTAATATTTATTCGCATAATCAGGTATGAACAAAAAATGAATACTAATTCTACAACTGTAATGTTGAAGATAGAGATTTTTTGAGAAATGAGAGGGAATCCTAGAGATAGGTCTCTTAGCAATGCAAATACCCACAATTTACACATTGGGTCTTGAGAAAGGCTCTATTGCCTCTGATAATCAGTTCCTTTGTAATTAAGGTGTCAAAAAAAAAAAAAATAAATTACGGATCTCTCCATACTGTTGTGGATAATACGGCATAAGAAATATGCGTCTCAATATTAGAAAGTGATTGAATGTCTGAATAATTATAAATGTATGGGATTTGCCAGATAACAGCATTTCCCTCGCAAATAGTATGTGCAATAGTTTTGTCACATTTTTCAGTATCCTGATATATTTTTCACTATTTTCGACATACGCACGCCGTTTTATCTGCAGCGCTAGCAACTCTTGGATCAATATTCTCTTTGAAACGGAACGAGAATTCTAGAGCAGAGAACTTGACTCTGTCTAGGAGTAAATAGTATATTCCCATCAGCGCAAAGAATTAACATTTCAATCATAACGTTCTCTGTCTTCGAGGTGGAACCACGAATACGTGGTTTGTTGATGCCCAGCGTTTGGTGAGAGCGGTTGTGTGAGATTGCTCTGGGATTGCGCCTGTTGAAGGGTAGTGGTGTTTGTGTTACTATTTTGAAAACAAAAGTTTAAGTATGGAAATCGTTAATAATTAGCGTTAGAAGGTTTGGTGGCGTTCAAACGGGGGAGAGATTTCTAATACGATTTTATCGCGAGTTTATGGTGTCACGGTTCCTTTGATTCTATGATTTTAACGAAATGTTTCGTTTGAATTAAAGAATGTATTGTTTCAGTTCAAATTGTTCACGATAGAAATCTAATTTTATAATCTACACTATTTTGTAACGAGAGCAATTTTACTATCAACGTATTTTGAGACCAAGTGGTCCGCAAAGTATCCAAAGTGCTTCCTTCTGACACACGCTCTCGCTTCTTCACACCTCCGCAGTCGCTCCGACGCTCACGCTGTTTTATAAAACTCCCTCATTCTTAAGAGAATTTCACACGGTGTAAGAAATCTATCTTACACCGTGGAATATCCCGAGAAAGAATCAAATGTAAAGGGAACCGGGGGAACCGTGACATCCTGCAGCTTCCGATCAACCATTAAACGTACACCGGATAGACACATATGTGTAAAATACATTCTCGAAATTATTGAAATTTCATTATCTGGGTTCATACATGAGTAAGGCACTTGATAAATCTTAGAAGAAAATTTGAAGAGGATCAAAATATCTTTAAATATCATGTGGAACATGAATTTTTCAAGCAAAGTAGGTGATGAAGAAACGAATAGACGGAAACGGACGATCAAGTAGGTAATTTTTGTTACTTCTTTTTATGAAAATTGATTAGTTATTCCAGGCGCTTCAACTGCTAAAGCTATTAGACCTATAAGTTGAATGCATTTTCCCCCTCGGGAGGTGACTGTGATCCTCCCCCTCTGGATGGCGAGATCCCGCGCCGAACTACCTGTTGGCTAGCGTTTCTCCACAGCTAGGAAACTCCCACCTGCAGGGTATCGCCTCAGCCGGGACGTATATTAGCATTCCTTACCTTCTTCCAAACCAGTAGAAAATAACGACCAGTGATTGGTTGAAATCTGCAAATGGTCGAGCGCGTGCAGATTCAAATAAAATACACGGGTCCTTGGCCCAGAGCTTACTTTCGTTACGTTTCGATATTGTTTCTTCGGTCAGCAAAATAAAATAGTCCAATGAAAATTATGCCAATACTTTGTCATTTCCGCAAACGTCCTCCATAACCTTCAATACTAATTGCTGAATTACCATAAGAGTTCTAATAAGATTTCTACCATCGCGGCATGTACCTCGTGTGTGGCAAACGTTGACAAAGCTGTGTTGATGCAGTGGGTTAGACATCTGTGGTATAGAGTTACTAGTTTATTTTGAACAAATTGTGGAGTTTTATATATATATATATATATATATATATATATATATATATATATATATCAGGTTATGTCGTGAAACATCAGCAATATGTTATTAATCTAATTACAGAAAACATACTTGAATTAAGTTCATTTGACTAGTTGTTCGTTTATGTAGGCAAAATTATTTGTATTTAGTTACATTTGTTTGTATTAGGGTTGACAATATATATTCATTTCAGCATGTGTAATTTGTTTGATCACTTGCACTTGTGTAGTTATTTAACTTTTATGGGAAAGAAATATTTTGTTTAGAACATTTCTTCTGTTGCTATTAGACGCCTATTCTCAAATAACGAATTCTATAAATTCTATATTACATATGTGTAATTTATTATCACTCAAGAAATATCTACATTGATGTGCATTACTTCTCTAAAACATTCAATTTAATAGAATTGGGCATCCCTTGTTCCATATAGTCTTCTACAAGTTCCGTATTTCTTAAATATGTGTGATTATTCTATTGAAATATTCATGTTTTTTAATTGCTATTTTAACTAATTTGACTTTGTGTGTAATAAAAGAAATGAAATCTGTTAAGAGCCAAGATAAGGTGAGTTAGTCATTGTTAAAAGATTGAAATATTTACTTTATTTCTTTATAGCATTGCCAAAGGCCTGGAGGAATTACAAACTTCTTTACTATGCTATTTACTAAAAAATAAAATATTGAATTAAGTTCAGTAATAATATTATAAACAAACAAATATATATATAAAATTAAAAATATTAATTTAAGTTTGAAATACGTTCAACATATTTCTTATTATTAACCAAAATAAATAATTTTGCTTAAAAATTCAATTTAATTTGAACTCTTCATTTTTCTCTGAAATTGACGCCAGTTTTAATATAATACTGTTGATCATAATTCAACATGAGAATATGAACATTATTATTTTTTGTATCAACATCAAAATATATTGCTGTATTGAAATTAATATATATTGTTTGAATATAATTGGTTTCATAAAAAGTGAGTGAACTACTATATAAATACTTTTAGTGCTAGAAACCTCAAATCTATTGCTCTAGCAAGATTAATGAATTTACTCATTACCACTGTATATAAACAGGAGTGAAGGGAGTGGAAGTCAAGAGTGAAGTTTCAATTACAATACAGACAGTTATGTTCTTTAAATCCACTGCCTTCCAATGTATACATATAAAATTTTATTTTTAATCTGAGAGTTGTGGGAGAGAGACTTTAAATATACTAGAAAATAATACATGTAATTATTATCATTTATCATTTATAACAATAAATTTTTTTTTTTTTTGCGTCTACTTCGACGCAACGCGTCTCCAAGCCCCTTGGGGGGCGTTGAGCGCTTTGCGCTTCTCGGAGTAATCCTACTATTACTGCGCTTGTTTTTTTGGAGTAATCCTCCGTTAACATTGTCTGTCGCGTCTCGTCGTAGTCGGTTGTCAAGAGGACCGCCAGGTAGCATTTCCGCGTACGCGCCTCCTACCGCGCGCTCCTGCGTCACTACCCAGCGGCCAGAATTAGGAAGGAATAAGGATAGGGGTAGGGTTTAGGACACTTCACAGGGGTTGGACTAGCCCTTTGTGAAGCAGCCTAACTCGTTTTGTTGGAACAAATTTCACATGAGATTCGACGGGAATCGAACCCGGATCTCAGTGGTGAAAGGCTTGCGACTTTGCAATGAGCCACGAGTTCAGCTTTTTTAATTACTTTGTAGTGAAGTAGCCTTTGAAATACTTTGTGTGCGTCATTTGACTCTATTCAATCCTTTGTTTATCTGTGCGTACTTGACTTTATCAGGTCTCCTAACAGACTTCAATTGTTTTGATTGGACACTCAAGTCAAATTAGATAAAACAGCAATGTTTACGAAAGGCATCCATATTCCTTCAACACAATAATTACATATAATTAATATAGATGAAGGCTCTAAGTCTATTTAAAAAAAGAATGCCAGATTGTATAAAATCAAATATTTTAAAGCAGTAATGTAAATCTAAATTTATTTTGTCAGCAATAATGTATTAGTACTCTTATGTTGTAGTGCAAAACTTAGCAAAATCATTCAACATTTGACAACAGGAGTCAATAGCAAAGGAAAGAAAAATGTTCCCAACAGAATTTTTCTCACTGTAATAATAATAATAATAATAATAATAATAATAATAATAATAATAATAATAATATAATAATAATAATAATAATAATAATAATAATAATAATAATAATAATAATAATAATAATAATAATAAAGATCAAACAAATTAGCAATTTAGAATTAGTAGATGCTACAAAGAAAATTCCAATATACGTGTTTCCCAATGGGGTTGGTAACAACCCCCTGGATGTTGATGAAATATTAGAGGGGGTTAATAGTGATCGAGAAATTGACTAGGGGTCAATGGTTGAATATGCACTGGCTACTAATTGCTATAATCTTTAATTCTATTGATAACAAAAATTTTTGTTAATTGTTTCTATGTA
The DNA here is from genome assembly GCA_011170035.1 of Teleogryllus occipitalis. Lineage (NCBI taxonomy): Eukaryota > Metazoa > Arthropoda > Insecta > Orthoptera > Gryllidae > Teleogryllus > Teleogryllus occipitalis. Next base: position 26,975 of record BLKR01007734.1, read on the forward strand.
AAGATTTAAAACAGTACTAGTTTATATTTCCAAAAATTGATAATTATAATAGCACTACTCAAAATAATAAAACAAAAATCTAATTAGACAGTTTCAAATTTTTTATTAATATTTTTTGTCCATTTGTTATCAAGTCATTTATGTACAATTTTTTAGGTTCTGATTAATTTGTGTGTTGTATTTTACAGAAAAAACAATGAGGTTGAAGCAAATTTATTGTTTTAAAAGGGTTCGATGCAAGAAAAAGTTGTGAATACCTAATTTATACAAAAGGCTAATGCCTTTCAAGAATTCTTGTTTTACAATCATGCCTAGAGAAGTGAAAGTGCATGCTTATATATAAACAAGTAAAAAAATGTTTAGCCCATTATCATTATCTAACTACAATAAATGTTTACAACATTAAAGGAAAAACATTACATGGTTGAAATCTACAACACGGTACAACCTAAGGAAGTCGTTTATCCCGGTACTTCGCGCCGCTCCGGGAGGGGGAAATCCACGGAGGAGGGGACGAGGGGTGGTTAGGCGATTATAAGGGGAGGCAATTTTCACCCTAGTATCTTGCCGGAACTTCATTACTAAATAGAACTGCGATCGGAGTGGTGTGCTTGTGTGATAAAGCTTGTAGTGTTCCTTCTGCAAAACGTGTTTGCTTTCTTATAAAAGTGAATTGGTAATTATGCGGTGGATAGACTCAAGAATGTTTATAGTAAAGTGCCGTAGGCACGAGCCTCGCCGTGACTTGGATCCGGGCGAGCGAAGCGAGAAAACTTGCCTTTTAAAGTAATTTTGGCATTAAAATGCGGCGGAGACAAAGTGTGTGAAGGGCGTGCCATGGAAATCGCCTACAGGTAAGATTTTTTTATTTCTATCAGAGCGCTTAGCGTAATTTGAGACAGGGCTTGAGGAGACTCCCCTCCTCTGTTCCCCCCTTCCCATCCCTCTCCCTCACCCTCCGCCGCCTCGCTTCTCTCAGGATGTACCGTGTTTCGAACTTTAACCCATTACATTAAGTAAAATAATAAAATATTGTTAGTAATAGTAAAATAAAAAAGCAATATGCTCTAATCATACAAAAACTATAAAATATGATTGGTAGTACATGAGCAAAAATTAGTCACATGCCCAGCAGTAAAATAAAGACAAATAAGAAAAATAATGGAATGTAAATTACAATGAAAACAATTATTTCACATGCAACATAATCCATTTATAACATACAAATACTAGTAAATACAAATGAAAACATTTATTAAAATTTCAAAATATAAAATGTAACTAACATTATAATTTGTTGCAACATAAAAAAATAGAAGGCATATACCCAGCCATTAAATAAAACAAACTTATTAATATGTTCATTAAACCCTACTCGTAATCAAAAATAAAACCCTAATCAAAAATTCCTTTTAAAAAATCAAATGTTTTTAGTATGTGAAAGCTTATATGGAAATAATCGTTTGGAAGTTGATTGTATAAATGAGGGGCCATATAGGAAAATAAAGAATGTGAATAAAAACTATTAAAACGAATAGACAATTTCCTTGATCTTGTGGAAAATGACGTTCTAGCATAACAATATTTATGGAGCTCCGTTATGTAAAGAACAAAGTATTGGCAAAATTTTCATTAGACTTTTTTTTGTTGATCGAAGAAAATAAAATATCAAAACATAACCAAGGTGTGGTAATGTAGTGCATGTAAGTGTAAGTAGGGGTTAGGATAGGACAAGGAAGGGGAAAGAAAGATCGCACGCGGTTCGTTGCCTGTTTGTTAGGGTTCTGCTCCAGAATTCCCCTGGTTTTGATCCAAGAAACTACGAAAAACTACAGATCAGAGCAGCCGGCCTTTAGAATTTTCCTATAAACGACGGCCGAATACGACCTAGCTATGTAACGACAGTCGGGACTGGAACCTAGTATCTCCCGGTCAGAGGCACTGCAGTGACACCAGTTGCCCTGAGAACTTCTCTCTTTTTTATGAAGAAAATGAAGAGATTAGACGTTTATAATGAGGCCCAAAGGTTCTCCTCCATTCTTGTACGCAAGAAAAGAATAGACTATCATCCTCGGGAACGACATCTCGGACCCGCGAGTGGAATGACGTATTTATAACTTTAAATTTTTAAGATATGTTTGACGCTTCGCTACGCGTGTCTAATTTCATTGCGTGGCTCCGGCGTTCGTTTGCGTTCTTAACATAAAAAATCCTTGTGCTTGTCCCATACATAAATTTCAAACGCATTTTATGCCTAAGTAGTTTTGTCGAACGCTTAAAGGGCAGTTGACGCTTCACTATGCGTGACAAAGTTTTTTTTTTAATTTGTTGCGTCTACATATTGACGCAACGCGTATCCAAGCTCCTTAAGGGGCATTCAGCGCTTTTGCGCTGGGGAGTAATCCTCCATTAACATGCGCGTAAGTAATTCTCCATTATCTTTTAAGTCATGTCACGTCACGTCGCAGTCATTTGTCAAGACGACCGCCAGGTAGCATCTCCGCGTACGCGCCTACTGCCACGCGCTCCTGCGTCACTACCCAGCGGCCAGAATTGGGAAGGAATAAGGATAGGGGTAGGGTTTAGGACACTTCACAGGGGTTGGACTAGCCCCTGTGAAGCAGCCAAACTTGTTTTGTTGGAAAACATTTCACACGAGATTCGACGGGAATCGAACCCGGACCTCAGTGGTGAAAGGCTAGCGACTTCGCTATGTGCCACGAGCAAGCTAATGACGTGCTTCCGGTCTACAGCCTACGCGATTAAGAGAGCATTCTTTAGTTTCTCAAACATCCAAATCATAATTTCCGACACGTTTCATGCCAAAATCCTTTTTTTATGAACTACAACGCGCCATTCTCGTTTCAGCAATGAACTGAGTGCCATAGTTCTCGCAGCTTGTTCTTTGCTTTTGTTCACCGATCGCGAGAAATCGTAGTCGATTCTGGCCCTTAAGTGATAAAACGTACCAAATATATTATTTTCCCATGTTTTCATGAGCCTCAGAATCCCTACTGGTATCTTTTTTCCAAAAAGTTTGATTGTAAACAAAGTTAAAACAATGAGCGTTGTTGGTGATATAAAATGTGAAATTTTTACTAGAGTCTAAACAAATTATTACACCAGCAGACATGTACATTTTTGAATTTTCAGATCTCAGAATTGTAACAGTAGTAGAAATATCTAAACCAGGCATGTCAAGGGCGTAGGTGAGGTAATTAATTCACTAGAGTTCTGGGGCACTGGGGATTTAAAAGTAAGGGCTGTACAAACCGCTCCGGGACCGCGGTAATCAATGGAAACCTGACGACAGAAGTGTCTTTTGGAAAATTTAGTTGACAGTAATTGACCCAAATTTAGTTATATTAATTTTCATTTTCTGTACTAAAGCAAAGAAATGATACATTAAAATGTAATAATACATTAGGCAGATTAAAATTGACAATTAAGAGTACAATTGAATATTTCAAAACGAAAGTATCTTAATTTTGTTAAGTGTTTACTAAGGAGTGCAATAATTTTAATAAATTCCTAAAGTTAGGTTAAAATGTTTAACAAACAATGATTTTTGTCTGTTCAAAGAGCTGTCCACCCGTAAGCAAGAATTATCTGGCATATACTTTTTAATTTATTACTATTATTGCTGTAACAAGCAAGAAAATGGTTAATAAAACATAACACAAAAGAAAAACAAAGGAATGAATTCGCCATTCAAACACATTCCTACCCATCGGCAAATTCGCATATGTGAGGCAGAATATAAAACGAAAAAACATAACATAAAACAAGAAAATAATTAGTAATGAATATAAACATAATTAAACATAATTCAAATCTCAGAAAATAAGAGGGGAGTCGGGGAAACATGCCCGGGCTTGCAGGAGCGTCCGTCTTCCTAACTTCCTAGGCGGGCCAGTAGCCCGTGCGTACGCGGTTGGACCCACTTCTTCACTAACGACCTTCAACTTAAGATTTCTTTCAAAAAAGTTCGTAAATTGAATCCTCTTATGATTTCACTTGCTTTTTTATCTAAATGTGTACAATCCATATTTCATCATTTTTACTGTCTCGCCTCACATTGTACTGCTGCGGCAGCTATCTGTAATTTTTCGACAGAAAATCTCTTATTGTGGGTTCGAGGTGTCAAAAATGTAGATAAATCTTCTTGTATGTAGTAAATTACTTCCTCTAACATTGTGTATTCAGAATCGATTGTGGGTCCTTGATACCTCAAAATTGATTGACGACAAAACGTCTGTGCGATTGTGGTCAACGCTAGCATCTAAACCATTCGAATGACATTCTCCAAAATTGATATTCCCGATCGATGTGGAGGAATTTCAGACCAAACATGTTTGAAACGGATATATTGATGAAATGTTCTCATTTTTTTCTAAAAATTTACATCATTTTTTAAAATTAAAATTATTCTCAAAGAGCTCATCAGTCGCTTACAGTAATGGCGCGTCTCATTTTCTTTGAATTTTCGAAATTTCCAAAAGATCTAAATAACAGGGAAATATTTTGAGTCTTTCTCCAACTACAATATCAAAGGTAGATTTTCTCCTTAAAAAAATTGTCCTTAAAAGACAGCTTTAATGAGGTCATGTGCAAGTTTTTCAAAAATACCAGTTGCTTTCCCGTAATTTTGCGTAATTTCCCCTAATATACAGGCAATTTTTTAAACAATTATTTTGTCAAAACTGATTTTTTCCTTACATTTCTTTCCATCTTAGAGCATTAGGCGCTTAAAAAATTACGCAGGTCCCATTTTTTGCGAACTCTATTTTGGGAAAATTGCAAAGAAATCGCATAATCAAAAAAAAATGGAGATTGCCCCCCCCCCTGCAATGAAAAGTGTTCTAAGAAATTATATCATAAAATAAGTTGATATTAAAATTTTTGGAAAATCGAGTAGCTTTTGTTTAATTTCAGGTTATAATTATTGCAATTTATATACTCTCAAAATCAGCTCCAAATTTTATTGACCCCAAAATATGACCGTCACCGCAGCGCCTAAGCCGTTCAGACAATTTGCTTATAAATTGACATTCTCTGGTCTATCTAAACATTTATTTATTTATTTATTTATTTATTTATTTATTTATTTATTTATTATTTATTTATTTATTTATTTATTTATTTATTTATTTATTTATTTATTTA
>BLKR01007735.1:0-32125 GCA_011170035.1 Teleogryllus occipitalis
ACAACACTTTGCCAGATGACATTAAACGATTAAATTCAATAGAAAAGCTTAAATCACAAGTGAAATCGTTTCTGCTGCATAACTGTTTCTATACAATTAGAGACTATACTGAGCATCACAAGGAAAGTAACATTAATTTTAACAATGATACATAATGAATTATTTACCATTTGGACTGTATAAATGTGTATAAACAACCTGTAACAAGTACTACAGCCTCCGAGTCAATGACCCCCATCTCGATCAGGTTTTTCGTCCAGTTTCCCTGATCCATTGAGCAGATGTTGAGATGGCCCCTTGTTTTGCTTCTGGACATAAATGTTACTTCATTTTCTGTGCACGTCTTCTAGAATTCAATGGGAAACACAATTATTCAAATTATCGTTTCCATGTTGTCGCGGCAGGAAGTATTAATCCGAAGGACAACATGGATAAGAGCCAAAATTTATTGCTTATTTATCCTTGAAAATAGATTTTATTACATGGGAGGTTTCTTTTTTTCTTCAAAATTTAAGTAGTATATGACTTAGTGAAGGGATCACAGAATTTTGAAAATGTGCACACAATTCACTTTTCCCCATAGCACGTCATACGCAGTTTTAACTGTATTTTGACGTTAAATAAATAAATAAATAAATAAATAGTTGATTTGGTAGTTTTTTTATTATATTCCAAGTAATTAGTAAATGTGTGAGAGTTGGGTACTAAAGAAAAACACAAATATGCATCAGAACAATTATTATGGTTATTTCAGTTTAAATACCCTAAACAGGGTGTTTACTGCTTTGAGAATGTAGCAGATGCAGCCTGGGGGTTGCCGTGCTGCGAGTGCGACTACATACGGGGATCAGAACGGGTTTCAGGGGATTGTTTGCCTTTAGGGCAATGATAGATAATATGCAAGTAGAATAAATAAATTTAATTGATTGATAATTGAGTACAATTGATTTTGATTTATAAAAAGCCGGAGGACCATTGGTAGTTTATGACGCTAATGATTGCTCTTCTTTCTTGAATTACACTTGGCAGCTTACTTACAGTTTGAAGCAAGGAAAGCAGCAACCCAAATCACTCGGCTGAGTGTGTCGCTGTCCGGGCTGAGGTAGGCTCCAGGCAGTTCGGTGGTGCAAACTGGCATGGGCGCGGACTCAGATGACCGGAGCTGGTGGTGGAGTTTGCCGTGAATTCGGCCAAGTGGCGGCTGCGGCTCGCGAGTGGCACGAATTTGAGGCTGGTTAGATGTGGCCGTACTAATCGCCTTGATAGGCGAAGCAGGAACAGTCGACCTTGTCTCCGTTGTCTGTTTGTTCTGGTTGTCGTTTGGTTGTTGCCTCTGTCTGTTTGTTGTCGTCTCTCTCTCGTGTGTCTTTGCTCTGTTCTGTCGTGTGTGAGCGAAGTCGCAGTATTTATTTGCGGATGTGATTGAGGCCTTGGAGGGGAGAGTCACGTGGCTGTGGCTTAGGCCTATGGCAAGGCGGGAAAGTTTGGAGTGCCCGCGAGCGGCTCCCTATTCGTGATGTGCCTTCCGGGGGGGTGTCACGTGACATTGGCGTGACACTGAGTGTCACGTGACATTGGCGGCGATCAGAGAGAAAGGCGGTGGCACGAATTTGCCCGCGATGGCGGCCCGTTTGTGTTTGCGATTTTACCGGAATTGAGGCATCTGGCATGCAGGTGGCCGAGGAGCGCGGGCGATGCGCCGGCAGTGCGCCTTTGTCGGCGAGATGCATTGACGAGCTTATTTTTGCGAGAGAGGCCCGAAGCGATTCCCAGAAATGTTTGTATATATCCTGGGTGGCTTGTCAGGTAGCGAGCGATGGGGTGAGGGCCCCACGTGCCGGGGTAGCCCAGCCCTAATGAGGGCTTAAACCCCAGCTGGCGACGCCGAGAAGCGGCGGTCATTGTACTGGGCGGGCGTGGGCCCGTGCGAACGGCGGTTTGCGCGGAAGACGCTGCAAATTATTTTATTGCCCCTTTGTAGTAGTTTCCGAAGTGTAGAAGCGTGCCGGTATGCACAGAGAGCGACTTGTGAGGTTGGTGAAAGTAAGCGCTTAATAGCGGGTGGCCGCGCGGGAAAAAGCTGTTAGGGGCTGCGCCTTGGCGGCGAGACTGAAAATTTGATTGCGAGATTGAACAGAGAACTTAGTCTGAAATACTTTTTATTAACTATTTTACATTGTGATAAAATGCGATAGGGAAAAAGTACTTTACCCTCTTTACATTTAATCTGGAAAGCTCAGCAACAATATTGTATTTTGATATAACCGACTCATCCATGACATTTAAAGTCAATCTGCTAATTCCATATAGTTCAGTAGATTTTTCCAACTTAATTTTCCACTATTTACATTTTCTATTTCTTGGTTCATTTTTCACTTCATTATCGGTGTGTTTAGACATTTATTTGTGTATGTGGCATTCTCTCTAAAACAAAGTATATTAATGATGTTCTTCTCAAAGTTACTATACAAGTAAGGCGACAACAAAAAAGTAATTAGGTATCAAAAGTAATTAATTTTTACAATTGATAATTACATATGCTTTAAAAATGACATATGAACTCATAATTGTCCATTTTTTTCGATATAAGAACATCTTTTCAGAGTATATAAATGTAGGGGGGTGAGATTAACGGTATCATAATGTTACCCAGAATGTAGTATATGTAATTAATATATTTTCTTTGTATACCAGCATTATAAACAACCCTTTTCCATTAGCAAAATCGTTCATAATATAGCATATTATGGCACGAATCATTACGTCATCGATATTTCTGCACGAAATATGAATCATCACTGACAATAGTCTCAACCCCCATTTATCATCAGTTATGGAGTATAAAGAAGGCAGTGAATCATGTAAATAGATTGTGTTCGCTGTAAAATCAAATATATGATGAAAAAATTGCACTTTTAAAATATAATTTATTAACTTACTACTACTTTAAAATTAAATTTTGCTGTTATTCGGTAATATTTAACAACAACAAAGAACATCTAATTAGTTTTTATGAATATGAATATGAATATTAATAGTACAGTTGCATAAATTTGTCAAAGACACTCCAGATGATGTATTTAATTCCAAAGTGCTAATTTTTTCTTTACTCTCTGCACCAACCAATATCTTTGCTGCAATGTAAATCGTATTACTCACTGATTCTTCAATGTAAGATTCATTTACATTTGAAGATCGCCACCCTCCAGTGCTGTAATATCACCACCATTATCGACGAAAAATGTCGCGGATGTCCTCTTATACGAACACATTTACACGTTGCCTTTAATTTAGAATATGTGCACCGTAGCTTTACACGCTGTGAACTTAATGTTTAAAGAATCATTCATCATAACTACCGTTTTTATTCTAGCATATGCATTGTAGTTACTTAACCAACTTACTCCGACAGATAGGAAAGAATAACAGCTTCGCTCACAAAATTTGCATATTTTTCATCCATCCAGCATTCATTTTCTGCTTTTGCAGCTTCTTCCAAAATTTCTTTTGACAAAGAACCCATAATGTTTGAAACGTAACTTTCACCCTAATTGCCATTTGTAAACAAATTAGTTGCTTAGGTAGCACTGATGACGTCATAACATGAATCTGAGTTTACAACTTAACATTTAAATTGACTTTGCTTCCTTAAATTTTTATAATACTGTTATACAAAAAAATAGCGTATGCTACTCATTTATATGGTTACTTTTTGCTCTCATAAGAAATTATTACTGAACTCCTAACGTCATTAGTTCGGTAATGTTTTCTTATTCGTGCAAAAACGGACATTATATACTAATTATATAATATACTATTGTCTTGTTTGTTATTAATAATTATTAAGTCACGACATCATATGTCTAGGATCTGACATATTTACTTACGTATGATATTTATTTCAACTCAATTGACTCAAAATTAACGAAGTTCCGATTACGAGATTTGGTTGCGTCACAATACACTGGACACACTTACGGATATTTTAGGTTACAACACCAACCAAATTCTCAAATTCTTTGAGAATTTCTAACTTTGCATTGCTTGCTCTGACAATAATACACAAAACAATAATGCACAAAATTACATTGAAACATGAACAATTCACCTTATTGTTTAATTAGAAGTCAATTTGCCGTTATCTTCTAGCGTACTTGAGAACTAAATAGTTTTTGAAACCTTCGGAGGACATGGACGTTTACACTCACTATTTCCTGCCTGATGTAATTCATCCACTTCTAAAAACCATGTGCTCACCTTGTCGCGTCTTTTCGCACGAAAATTGTTGGACTCCAATGATAGCGTTACAGTTTCGAAACTATGATTATTCATTATGGAATGTAAATTGTCAATGTTATACCCTGTAACGAAATTTCAAAGAAAACTTAGTACTTTCGCAACGACACACAATACACGTGCAAAACCTGGGAACAACTATTACCAGTCGCGTGCGGTGGGAGTTCTTTGTCAGAATTGATAACCCACGTCTCGTAAATCATCTTCAGGACTGTTGGCAAACATGTGTGCGCATGCGTATGTAGTGTGGGGAAGACGTGCCTCCCCCCTCACGACCCGCTATGAGGCAGACAAATTGATTTGTTTCCCGACGACAGTGCGCTCTAGCCGCAGCAACGGGGCTAGCAATTAGCCAAGCCCTGCACCTTGTCAACAGTGACAACTATTTAGCTAATGGTGAAGTGACTGTATTCCAACAATCTTCCTCTACAGAAGAAGCAATGGACATTCAACTATATGCAGCCATGAACCAGCAAAGCGGCGTATCCGGCAATAGAGTGGCCTCCAATCCATCAACCGCATAGGACATGGCCAACCCAATATATATATATATATATATATATATATATATATATATATATATATATATAAACAACAACACTGATCATCGTAAAAGGTCAGTGAGTGCGTTGGAAAATATACAAGATGCGAAGAAAAAAGTGCGGGTTCCGTATGTGACAGTGAACAACCAGACCTATCCCACTTAAATTATAACTTGACAGTGGAATACAGATTCAGTTCATTAAGGGAAATAAACCTAAGCCTCGAAAACAACAGATTTACCTATCTAAAGGAAAACAATAGTGAACAAACTAACAATACAAATAAAATTCCTCCCATTTTCGTAGCCAACATTCCTAATTTAAACAATTTCGTTGAAGAATTAAGGTCAAAAGTGTCAACAAATGTCATAGCAGACTCTAGAAATCAGAAAGTAAAAATCAGTGCTAAAGCTACCTCAGACTTCAGAAACCTGGTGAAGTACTCAATTAGCACGCAGAGAAGTTTTCATACATATAAAGACCCAGCAAACAATAAGTACTCCGTGGTTTTTAAAAACATTAGCCAAACCATTTCCAAACTGGAAATACTACAAGACTGAAAACAACGGCACCCATCAATTATTAAAGTAACTATACTACACAAAGAAAACAAACCCATTCCAGTTGTTGCAGCAGATTTCCGCGGGAACGAACCCGCTATATTGTCTGTATTGTCTATAAGACTATATTGTCAATTAACGAAATATGTAACCATAAAGTGAAAACAGAAAGAAGGCGAAGACCTTCCGGCCCCATTCAATGTCAGAGATGTCTTGACTACGGACACACAAAGAACAATTGTAACCATGTAATAAATTGTGCGTATTTCGCAGGAAATCACTACACAGTTACATGCCAAAGTAAAAATCCAAAATCTAAATGTGCTAACTGTATCGGGGAACACCAGGCGGATGTTAGAGATCCAAAATGTTCTTACTATATAGCTATAAATAAAAGAAATACCAATAAAGTAAACAGTGGAAACAAATCTGACACCAAACAAAAAACATCCCTCCTCCTAATAATTCAACATCTCAACTTCCATTCCTGCCAACTACTCAATCCCTCCACAATTTTACCCATAGTAACAATGCCCCGCCCCGAAATTAGAACAATGTCCGAAATTCAACCTTCTCACAGCGTGAAAGTACTACGCACCTCTCCCAATCAAACAATCCCTTCCTTCAACACGATTATATCATGTATCATTAACTCATTAATCCCTAGTATCATTACAATTCAAAATACAGTATCCTCGTATTTAAGCAACAGCTATAGCAGTTCATCTCCATAATAACTTAACTCTCATAAATTGGAACTCAAATGGCATTACAAAAAAAAAAAAAAACCCTACTAATTAACCTTCATTCTCATAAATTTGATATAGCATGCATAACCGAAACACTTAAAAAATAAAAACAAATGGTGTATTCCAGGCTACACCATTCACAGAGCAAAAATAACAACAATGGAGGTGGAGTTACGATAGCTATAAAATCAATGATCGAACACCATGAAACGTACCCTCTCCCTTACAAACACGCCGTGCCCTGGTAACGAAAAAATTGATAGGTCTTGTTAAATATAGAAAAAGAACATTTCTCGTGTTGCCAGCAACCGATGTTTTGTGGGTCGTTGATACAGAAAAATCGAATGACGATTGTTCGTGTGACCGTTCTTGTGTGTTCGTGTGTCTGTCCGTCTGACCGTCTGTCTGTCCCTCAGTCTGTCCGTCAGTTTGTCCGTCTGTCTGTCCGTCTGTGAGTCCGTCACTCCGTCCGTCTGTCCGTGTGTCTGTCTGTCCGTCTGTTTGTCCGTTTGCCTGTCTGTCCCTATGTCTCTGTCCGTCTGTCCCTCAGCCTGTCCGTCAGTTTGTCCGCTTGTCTGTCAGTCCGTCCGTCTGTCCGTGTGTCTGTCCTTGTGTCTGTCCTCCCGTACGTCTGACCGTCCGTGGGTCTGCCCGTCGGTGTGTCTGTCCGTCCGTGTGTCCGTCCGTCCATGTTTCTGTCCGCCGTGTGTCTGTCCTTCAAACTCTGATGATATTTGTGGGATTGAAACTGAAAAGTAGTATGTGTTGGGAAGGTAATATGACTTGACCACCAAGATCATTCTATGTATTTTCACTGGAAAATGCTACGGCATTGATATTTACTAAACTGTAAACATAAACGCTAAATCTCTTTGAATTGTTATAACTTTTTTGTTTTCTTTTAGTAGTAACAACTCGTTTTTCGAAGTACGTGTCTTTGTTATATTATAAGACGCTACAATTATTGAATTTTAGATGTATTTATTTTCAAGCATTTAGGAATTCATGAAATTTCATTGAAATGTTTGCCAATCTAAAAAATGTTTTAAATATAATTGATGTTGTTTAAAAATATGTATTAACAATGCGTAGATTTAGCACATGTACTCTGATTCGAATATTATAAAATGAAAACATCAAATTGACAGTTTCAGAAAGATGATCCTGAATTATTGAATAATAAATAGAATTGAAAATATTAACTTAAAGTTTATATACCTTCTATATATGAAATTTCTACACTTGTGTAAATAAAGTAGCATTTTGTGATGTGTGATTCTACTCTTGTGATCTTTCAACACACAAAATAAATATTTCTTTATTTGAAAACTTTTAACATTCCATTTATCCAATCCAATACAGTTTACAGAAAACAGCTAATAGTATGTTTCCTTATTTTTTAATGGTAATGGTTAAACAAGAGGAGCAAATAGTTTCTAACTCTTGGTTTTAACAGGAGCCTTTGAAAAAGTTCATAATAAAGCTATTCGGTGTCTCAACATTCCTTTGATAGAAAAGCAGAAACTTTCGTTTCGACGTAATACACCTCGAAAAATAATTTGTTAATAATCAATTTCCTTCCTACTTGATAAATATATCGACTTGCCAATTGCAGGACTTAAAAGAGAATATAAAAACAAAATAAAAGTTATCTTCATACTCGCCTTAAAAAGACGGATTTAGCGTAATTAAATTGGTCACAGAAATTGTTTATTGTCTAAGTTCTTTTTAAGCGTAGTAGGCAAAAGAGCGACATTGGAGAACTGTGTTTTCAGTTTGCTTGTGTGAAATAAAAACGAACGGAGTCATTCTAAGATGGTAATTTCTTATAAACATTTACATATATCTCGAGAACGAAATATGATAGCAGCGATCGGATTCTGGAATTTTGCATCGCATTTAAACGCCATTTAGATGAGACAATAAAAACTTTTCATTTGCAAATTTATAACCAATTTCCAACTTTTGAAAATCTAAAGGGGGAGAGTCTTCTGATATCCCAGAGCAGAAAATCGCGAATTAACAATTTTGCAACAATTTATAATTTTATAAACAAATTCGAAATATGCGTTAGAACGCCCGGGAAGGGTCCGAAAATTGTGCCTGAAATGAACATCTCAAAATAGCAGTTTGACAGGAGTTACAAATCGATTGCTAAAAGTTAGAACAATTGTTGCTAAAATGATAAATATTTACTGGTCTATTGTCAGTAATTCTGAACGGAAAACCCCGCTGAGAAATATTTTTTCGTCGTGGCCTACGCACAGGCAAAATCTCTCCGGCAGGGAAATGTGACGGTATTTACGTCTCGTACGTAAAAGAACTAGCCCTCTCCCCCTGAGACAGCGTCCTTTCTACCCCTTGGGATGTTGCATCAATCAGAAACAACTGTGTTCTACCCGCTAGCGATTGGTCAACGCGTCCCTTCCCCTGTCCTGCCCCTGGCCGCGGGGTGTTTGTCGGCGCGGTTGGGAAGATTTCTGCGAATTTTTGTGAGGGAAAGGGTAGATCTCTGATACTCCAGGTATATAAACATTTGCAGTCAGAATAAGAATAAATAATCAAAATTGGAACGCAATAGCAGCATATAATCCACCTTCCGCCAAAATAGCCACAGCAAGCATCGAAAACATATTCCAACCCCATACTAATACAATTCTTCTCAGTAACCTTAACGCAAACAATACCCAATGGTGATGTCATTCTAATAATCAAGATGGGAAAATACTTGAAAGAATGGTAATAATGACGTCGTCTGTACCGCTCTTTTAGACTCTGGTTCTGATGTCAATCTCATTACCCACAAATTTACTCAATCATTAGGTTTTCTTATCAGAAAAACTCAATCTGTCATTACCGGCATTTCGTCAAGCAAAGCAGAATCTCAGTCACAGATTCAAGCCACCATTTCATCAAAGAATGGAAAATGGATGAAGCAATTGTCATTTTTAGTTGTGCCTCGAATCATTTATGATCTTTCGGACGCCATTCGTGGAATGCCATTCATGGAACTTACCGATGCATATCGACCTTGCAGACTCATGCTTCAATCGGTCGAAATCCATTGATATGCTATTAGTAGCAGACACGGTATTCAGTGTTCTACGTCCTGGTAAGCTATCGCGCGATATCAAGCATCCGCTATTGCAGGAGACATTATTAGGATGGCTTGTTTCAGGCCAGTTGCCGGTTGCGCAAAGCAACGTCCAAAAGCAAGCTCCAAAATCAGATCAATTGACGAAGTAAAGAGAAACTCATTTCTCTCATCAGCTTCTCTTAATGATGAGTTTCATGAGAAAAAGTACGTGAAAACTGCATGGCGTAATTCAGTTAGGCGGTACGTTACCCAAAACAATAATTTACCTTACTTTAAGAACATTGCATAAGAAAGCACGTAAGAGGCCAGACAATTTTCAGCAGTCTTCCCCTGGAAACAACAGCAGCAGAGTAGGGGTAGGGAACAATAGGACAGCGTCAGGTTACCTTGATCAACCTGTCAGCAATTTACACCCGCCCGCACAAGTGAAATATTATGTCCCTGTCACGCGTGCGTCGTATCAAGCCACTGCGCACTTATTTTTGTAAATAGTTTAGTTTTATTTTGAAAAATACCTATCTAACTTAAGTTAGTGTCGGTAATATTAGTTAGATGTAGGTAATTCAGTATTGTAGGTCGCGTGCTTGAACATGACTTTTTTCTGCGTTTCGTGATAACTTCATTAACCTTCACTCTCCAGAACACGTGTTCGCAATACAGTGCGCAGTTTATTTTTCCCCACCCGCCTGACCCTTCCGTCCTTTGTGTGAGGAGGCCCGGAAGCGCGGCCGCGCCTTTCTGCGACACGCGCACCCCACCTCTTGCCTCGGAAGTGTTGTAGATGAATTTATTAAGTAAACAGCGTGACATCGTGATATGGTTTTAGTTTGTATCGCAAGAGCAAATGTTGTAATTCTGAAGTAACTATATACAAGGCTCTCACTTGTTTGATGGTAATTTTCTAACTGGTGGACAAAATAAATCCTCTACGTTGAATAGTAACCTGCGTCTTCCTCCGATGTTATCCGCGACCACCGCGTGGGGATTGGATATATTTTGGATATATTTTGGTTTGTAAACCGCTGCTTTCAGATCGTTTTAGACGCAGATTGAAACTGACGTACTCATGCTCATCAGTCATGTGAGGCATTGTCGCACAGGCCCGCGCTAGTGCCCGGCATTCGAGCATTTTACTCGAGTAAGCTAGCTGAGGTCGACCTGGATGGCCGAGGTGGCTAAGAGCGAGTACCGGCTCAGCGGTCCGAAGGGTCGCGGGTTCGAGTCCCGCCTTGGGCATGGTTGTTTGTCCCTTGGCTTTGTATGTATGTGTTGTCGCGGAGGGCCTCGCGTTCTGCTGACCCCAGATCAAAGGAGCCCGCAAGTGTGTTGGTGTCTAGTGTATGGTCGAATATGCGTCCCATCGGGGCGTAAAGGGTAACCGGCTGTCGGCAGGATAAAAGCCCTAGATAAAAAAAAAGCTAGCTGAACGAAAGAGTTCTGCTTTTGGCCGCTGGATGTCACTGAGGTGCGACGAGCGGTGACTCGTTCGAGTGTCCGTTGCGTGATTCATTCGAGCATCTGATCGATTTCGAATACAGCGCACTCGGTCGAGTGCGCTGTATTCGAAACATGCTCGAAGTGCTTCTTGGCGTACAATGATGGAGAGTAAAGAGAAAAATATGACAGAAAACAAACTTCACAGCAGTGAAACAAGCTAAAGGAAAAAGATGTGAGAGGTGAACTTTGGAAACATATTTTATTAGTTATTATTTTATTAGTCGATATTCTATTAGTAATTACTCTATTAGTTATTATTTTATGTAATTATTTTATTAGATATTATTTTTATTAGACAAGACAAGAGACACAAGAGAAATTTATTGATAACCGAGCGATTGACTGATATTTATTGATACACATCGCCAAAGTGTGTATGAATCCTTAAGTACCAAATGTTGTAAAATGTTATTCGCATGCATCTACTTCCTATTATTTTTGAGACCAAGAGTCTTTGAATTTTTATCAATTTTAGTATTTGCGCAGGCAGTGAGCACGACACGAAATGTGAATTGGTCATTGCCATAATAGTGATAAGCGAAAAATCTGTACATGCTTTCGTAAGTTCTTGGCCCTGACCTGTAGGTTATCTTGTTTCCGGTGTGTCTGCGAAACTGCATCCCACGTAATCGTCGTGTCTTGCACGCCAATCTTTCGTAATTCCCTTCTACAGTTATTTTGAAGAATGGCAAAATATTTACGGAGTGAATTTAACACATACTTATGTTTTGTTATGTATTATATTATTT
Source organism: Teleogryllus occipitalis (assembly GCA_011170035.1). Classification (NCBI taxonomy): domain Eukaryota; kingdom Metazoa; phylum Arthropoda; class Insecta; order Orthoptera; family Gryllidae; genus Teleogryllus; species Teleogryllus occipitalis. The sequence goes on from BLKR01007735.1 coordinate 11,491, forward strand.
TTATTTATTGCTATTTTGTATAATAGTTACTAGTTTTGTATTATATTATTAACATTTTCGAAATAAGATTTCCAGAATTAAAAGTAATGCTACACCAAATTTCATTTTTGTAGATTAAGTATTTTGTAGAATAAGAATGTCATTGTCATGTTTATTGATAATTTTCGAAAGTCTTGCGGACATCAGAATTAAAATATTAATAGATATTACCCACATATTAAAATGTTCAAAAATCCTTAAAATTCAGTGAAACTTCTTTGTATCACCCTTACGCGAAAATAAATTTGAATAATATCGAAATAAATAAAATAGCCATTTGCATTTAACGTTCCGTTCCCCAGACCTAACTTTTGCTATCTCATTCTTGGAAAATTCAATAACACACCTCGTCACTCTTATATCTTTCTACCAACATCTATTTGTGACCGCAGTGTTCTTTTGATACGATTGAAGATACAGGAGTTCAGTTTTTAACTTTAGTATTGGTTTCGAAATAAATATAGTATGTAAACTACATTTGTATATTATTGTAATACGTCCTCTAGGTGCACTTTGCACAATAACCTCTATCGCTGAAAATGAAACACGTCCGGTGGAAGTTTTACCGTCGATGTCTCAAAGCATTACGACAATGGCTTCCAACCACGCTAGTAACGGTCACTCGAGTATGCCGGGACTCGAATATCGTGTACTCGAGTACGGGATGCTCGATCGAGTAATATCGCGAAGATGCAATGCTGTGGCGTCAATGTGAGCGCTGACTTGTGCTACGCTGGCAGTCGGCGCGTGTGCCTTCCCATTCATTGTTATGCTGCACGGCTTTAACGGTATCAATGGGGCTTCCGGCTGCCCATCTTGCCGTTAACGAGGGCTACAGGCTGCCCATTGGCATATGCCTTGTTGGCATGTCTTCGAGTCACTCACGCGATCGCGGCGCGATTGCCAAGTTAGGCCACGGCGGCTCACATTGCCTGGTCATCGTGTCCGGGGACTTCGCTCAGCTGGTGCAGAATGGCTTGTGCGTCACATCCGCATCCGGCTCCAGCTCCGGCAACGACCTTCGCGGACGGGTGGGGTCACCGGAGACGAAGCGGGGCGGTGGAGCCGCCGGCTACAGTCGCCAGAACGCACAGTGCCTAACTGCCATGGAGGCTTTCAGCATAGTCGGCGCCGTGGCGCAAAGTGAAGTGTACATAGTGTAAATAGTGTCGTGTGAAAGTGCGTGTGTTAGATGTGTAAATAAGTGTAAATAGACTTATGAATGCGGGAGAGAATGAAAAACGAAACAAGACCATTGTACTAAGAAATATTAAAACACTTGGAAATCATGCTGCGAAGCTTCGTGAGAGCTGGAAATTACTGGATTGGGAATTTAAGACAATTTCATTTCATTCAAAATTTTCTCATGTTCAACCAGTTGTTCCCGACAGCTTTATTTTGTCTGTTTGGTTGCAACGTGAAAAAAGTGAATAAGCATTAACGGGTTCAACATCATTGTGATACACTTGTGACTTAAAATATGTACATATTAAGTGCTATATTATTGCATGTACTTCAGTACGGCAGATATGCTCTAAAATTAAAAACTCCTACCTCAAAACAAGAAAAAATCTAGTTAAGAGTACAAATTAATTTAATTTACCATTATTTATTTCAACATTACTCATATTATTGGTAGCTGTTTCTATCAGTGCTTTGGTTTTTCTGTTCAGATGAAATATGGTTGCTTAGTGAATTAAGTGAATATGCTTTTAATAAGTTAACATGTGAGGTAAATACATTACATTACTACAGGTTTCAGGTATGCAATTATGGTCTCTGAACTTGCAATATTTTATTTAGATGTTTTCTGTGAATGGAACTCAGTTCCTAAGTGGAATTAGTAAGTAAATATTACATTATATTTTTTTGGGCATGGGAATCAGTAATATTTAATGATTGACTGATGTGCAACGTTATTTGGTGGAAATTAATATATTTTTTTTAAATGTGTGTTTACTTCCTGTTCAATTATACATAATTTTTCACGATGTTGATCAAGTAATATATATTTTTTTATGGAGAAGCCAGAATTCAATTACGACAATTATTGATAATTATCATTTTTGATTTGAAGTAATTTGTGGAATAAAATTTTTAATTCTATAGATATATATTTATTTTTAAAATAAATTTGTATTAAGTGAAAGAATTGCTAAGAAATAATTTTGTAATTTCTAATTTAAGTTCTTTAACCATTTTGTTTCAAATATAATCATTTTTTGAAGTTTTGTGAATATTCAATTTTTGGGTTATTTTTTGACCTTCTGTAGGATAAATAAATATTATTTTTGAAGGAACCAAATAATGTGGAAAAGAAATTTAAAAAAACTCAAATACTGATTAAGTTTGATCTGTTTCAGGGTTCGGTGTAAAAGATTTTTCTCGTTGTTGTGCAGTCACATTTGATTTTTGAAAATTGATGTAGGCAGATGCTGATGTAGGTTGTTGTTTAATATTGGAACAGGAGAGTAAGATGTTCATGTTCAAATTGTTGACCATTGTGGTCTGATGTTGGGGTGAATTTGTGCAATAAAATTTGAAATCTGTCTAATTCATATTCGTCTAAATGTACTTTCATAGCTCATAGTAAATTATTAATATTTCTTCTAATGTCAAGGAGTTTGTTGCCAAAAATATTTTTGATTGTGTTAGGATTTAATAAGATTTAAGTAATATGTAGGGAGAGATGAATGAGAGTATGAATGGAAGGTTTAATGTGTGTTATAAGCCTCTAGAAGTGTTTCTATATCAGTTTTTTGTGTATTGTCTATTTATTGTGTATTATTGTTTTTTGGCAAGTTAAAATTTGAATTTATGTATGGACGTTATATATTCCAGTTTATACAAATGTTATGAAGGAGTAATTAATTTTTAACAGTGGAGAATTAAAACATATTTTAATATAGGAGTTGATCAAAATCTAATTCAGGAAGTGAAGTTTGAAAGCATTATAGATTTACATTTTTTGTAATTATTATACTTAAAATATCTGGTTTTATATTGTTGTGATTAGAGTAATAGGTTGGTTCTAAGGGAGGATATATGACTAAATTATTTTGAGTGATGTATTTGTTGTAAATGAATACCTTGGGTATTTGATGAGTTGCATCCCCACAAAATGTTTTTGCTCTTGAGTATCCTAAAAGTGTAATTGGATTAGAAGATTGAAAAATGAGATTATAAATTTGAGTGGGAAAGGGTGTATTTGAGGGTTTATAAATAGAATGTAGACAGTAAATAGTGTTTCTTAAATTAATTAAAGCTATACATTCTAAAATGTAAAGACAAAAATATTTGTTGATGGAATATAGAAGTCATTATTATTATTATTATTATTATTATTATTATTATTATTATTATTATTATTATTATTATTATTATTATAATTATCATCATTATTGTTATTATGATTGCTACTCCGCAGAAGCATGGTCAGAAATTCTATCATTTCAATAAATGTTATAATCTTTTATGTATGGTTTTTCTTCAGGGGTTAGACGTGTTTCAGAAATACATGCCGTGTCATTATAATGAAATGAAAAAAGGGAATAAAAAAAATTTGTTTTCATTTTAGACCATTGGAATACCATTTTATTATTTATATTAGTATTAGTATTTGTATTAATAGACATTAAAAAGTGGGAGAAGGATGTTTTGAAATAAAGTGAGAATTTTGGGGATAATTGTAAAAATAATTTGTTGACCTATGTTGGAAATTAAAGATGTGCAATTTGAAGTAGAAGAGTTTTCTTTTAATATATCAGAGTAAGAGAATCTAGATTATGTGTGATTATTAGAGACCGGAAAAATATGTAGTATCAAACGTATGCTCATAAATATGTAATGAAAACAGTGAGAATATGTAATAAATATGTAAAATCGGATGTAATATGTAATATTAAAATACACTAATTATAAAACACCTTTACTTAATACGGAATTACATTTATCAAAATTTTCTAAACAAATTTCGAAAATAAAACAAGACGTTTTAAAAATCATTAGAAGAGCATAAGTTGATGCACATTTTGCACCATACAAGTTTCCCGTCAGTAATAAAACGTTCTATTGCTACCCAGGACGGTAGTATAGCAGCAAGACTAGATATGCAATAGAAGCTCTCGTACAAACTGGCGATATCTGCGACCAGCAAGCAATCACTGCAGTGTGCAGCATTCTCATCGAAGTGTGGCACGTCGACCATCGCCAAAGTTTCTCGGAATTTAAGGTTAAAGATCACGAAACTCAGTGTCAGTAAAAATGTTCTCACCTAAAGGTGAAAATGATTTCAGTTGCTGATTCGCACTGCCGGCACAGAGAACTGAAGCACGGGCACCCGACTGCAAGAATATTCAACAGCGTCTCAACGTAGCGCATCTCGTTTTGACTGCATTCAGTAATAATGAAGGAAAAAATTCTGTTTTTTTCAAATACTTCTTTTCTTAAAAAATGTGCGTTGCATAGAAGAATATTGATAAAATAAAACATATTTTGTGAAAATAGCAAAATATGTAATATAGTGCTAAATATGTGCAAATATGTAACGAAAAAATTGGATATTGTGTTAGAATGACGACGATTCGCCAAGATTACAGTTTTGAGAGCGATATGTAGAAAGACAAAAACTATGTTTGAGATGTGGTAGTATCTGTATTTGAATGGAGATTTTGAATAGTATTGGTATGTTGCAAGTTTTGTGAGAAAGAGAATGCAAATTTTTAGTTATTAAGACGAGTTTTTCCAATTTACTTCTGATTTTTTCCATTGAAGAACATTATTGCTTGTATGTTATTATTTTGTAAAATATTTTTGTTTTTGTAAAAAATGGCTTTTTACTGAATTTATTGAACTGAATATTAGATACTGCATTATTTTTTCTTTGTTGCAGGATTGCAGTGTTTAATAGAATATTTTTCATTTTCTAAAATTGGAATCATTTTTTTGTCAATATTGCAAAATTCTAGACCTCCATTATTTTGACATAGGTTTCTGTACGCATTCTAGAAATTGGCCCACAATTGTCATCGTGATTGGGAGGAAGGGGGATACTATCAATGTATTCAAATTTACAGGGTAACATTACAATTAATTTGTAGGTTTACCCAAATTTGCAGATGCGTATTTTTAGTGATAATTTTTACAAAATCCAAATTAGGATTAATTAAATATTTTATTTTATTTAATATACATGAAGGTAGCATTTTAACTCTTTTGTTTTCCCTGGATTTCTCCTCATCGCTTAAGATTCATGCTAGAATTAAATGTATGTTAGTAAGCCCGGGCAATTAGGCACTAAAATTCTGATAAAATTCAATAATAAATGTGAATATAATTGCTATGGACCATTGTTAAGTTATTAAAATGTAACCCACCTGTGGTGCATAAGTTTATCCTTTATTAAACCTTTAAGTTGAATGAATTCATATATCTGGTTCATTCAATTTTCACTAAATTTCAAACATTTGTCATTTCAGTTCAATGAATAAGATCATTTCTTCGATATGTATTATTTCTTGCCATTAGTAATGAAAATTAAATAGTTTCAAACGATTAAAAAAATAGTTCCAAGCAATATATTTTTTATTAAAAACTTAAAATGAAAATATATTTCTGGTGTTGAATTCATTTAATAAGGTATGCAGTGTATTCACGAACATATGGATTGAGTTTTCCAGATGAGTCACGATTTCAGTTGGTGAGAGCTGATGGTAGGGTTAGAGTGTGGCGCAGACCCATGAAGCCATGGGCCCGAGTTGTCATCAAGTCAGGTGCAAGCTGGTGGTGACTATTATGATGTGGATAGTTTTTTCATGGAATGGACTGGATAGTTTGGTCCAACTGAATTGATCATTGACTAGAAATGTTTATTTGCAGCTACTTGGACACCATTTGCAGCCATTCATGGATTCTATGTTCCAAATAACAATGGAATTTTTATGGATGATCGTGTGCCATGTCACCAGATCACAATTGTTTGCAAATGGTTTGAAGAACATTCTGGACAATTCGAGCGAATGATTTTCCACCCAGATTCTCCAACATGAATCCTATCGAACATTTATAGGACGTAATGGAGAGGTCTTTTCGTTCACAAAATCATGCACCGGTAACATTTTCGCAATTACGGACGACTATTGAGGCCGCGTAGTTAAATATTTCTGCAGATGACTTCCAACGACTTGTTGAGTCCATGCCACGTCGAGTTGCTGCATTTCGCCCCGCAAAAGGAGGCGACATGATATTAGTTGTATCCGACGACCTTTGTCACCTGAGAGTATATGTAGGTTTGGTGGGGGTGGCGATTCGTTAATGTGAAGTTAGGTGACGATCTAGAAGGAAGATATGAATTTACACATGCTTATCTTAATTATTAAAATCGCTTATTTCTTGTACACCAAATCGATCTATCTGTAATTAATAGCTGGGAACTTGTCCGTGAAGTCTTCATTCATCTGTATTGTGATTAACTGCAGAGGAAGCTTATTGGGAATAACAATTTTCATCCAAGAACCACTGAGGCACCTGTGTACTCTATGTATTGTCGAATTATCAACCTGAATATAAATCACTAGTTTAACTAGTTGCATGTGGCGTCGCTGACGCTGTAAATTGGTTTAAGAGTTTTTTCATGCGATGAAAATTTCTGAATGTCATGTATAGCTTCAAATTGTTCTTACAGTCTCTAGCATTGGACATACCATGATAATGTTAGGCTGCCGTTCAAAAATTCCCAACACACAATGATCTTGCATGTTTCCTCCATACGGGATATGCACTAGTAATATCGCCATTTCAAAATTGTAAGAACCCTAAAAAAATTACGTGTATGGATGATGCGAATATTTAAAATTTAGTACAGCTACACTTTATACCATTTTTTGCCAATATGCCAATATAAGATCACCTGTAAGCTGTTCTTCAGCGTTATTCACTAATCCATTCTCTAATCTCTATTATAAGATCATTTTCAATTAATTCCAATTAAACTCTTACAATTACATTTGATTCTTTCCCCGTTTTGCATCCTTAAGAACTTAAAAGTGCACAGTCGAATGCGCATGTGATTCCGTTCTCTAACATTACTCACAGTTCTGGTTTTCTCTTGCATTCTTCAAATTCAATACTGTACGTAGGTAGTGTACGTTCCAAGGTAATACTGTATGTAGGTGTGTGCAAATTTATTATTAAATACAAATTACGATTGTTAAACACATCTTACAAAACACTTCACTTCTTATGTTCAAAGGATCTATCAAAAGATCAGACATAAAGCAGCAATTGTCAATAATTGACAGTACTGCCGCGTTTCACATGTTCCAGAACAGTGTTTCCATCCTTGTAGTAGAAAATTATGATTCTGTGAACCTAAAATTACTGGGGTTTAATTAACGCCACTTTCTTATATCTATTTAGGTGGCGTTAGTTAAATTCTCTGTCTACCCACCACGATCGGAGCGCCTAAACATGCAAAAACACATACTTTTCGAGATATTACTTTATATATACATATATACATATATATATATATATATATATATATACATACACATATATATATATACACATATATATATATATACATATATATATATATACACATACTTTTCGAGATAAATACTTTTCGAGAATTGCTGCCGATCTCACTAAGGGTTTTCAGCCACAAAATTCAAAAACAGACAGTTCACCCAAAATTTTAGACACAATGTTCGTTTCCGAAACTTCTTCCCATGAAATTCTCAAAATAATCGGTAAACTAAAAAATAAATATTCGTCCGGTTTAGATGAATTCCCGGATTCTTTGTTAAAGACTTGTGCGTATGCCATTATACACCCGTTAACTCACATATTTAATGCATCTTTATGCACTGGAACGTTTCCAGATATTTTAAAAACAGCTAAAATTAAGCCGCTTTTCAAAAAAGGCAACAAAAATGAAATTCAAAATTATCGGCCCATCTCTCTTCTATCAGTTTTTTCAAAAATATTAGAGAGACTTTTTTACGTACGAATGGAAACCTTTTCTCACTAAACACGACGCGCTTTCAGATTGCCAACATGGATTTAGAAAATCAAAATCAACAGAAACAGCTATATTTTCTTTTCTTAAAGATGTCGCCTCATCATTGGATCAAAACGAGGCACCTATTGGATTATTTTTAGATCTCTCAAAAGCTTTTGACGTCATTGATCATGACATTTTACTTTCAAAATTACCTTCATATGGAATTCGTGGTATTGCTCTAGATTGGTTATGTTCGTACCTTAAACAACGATCTCAGAGAGTTGAAATACCTTACTGGAATGATGGAACATTACGTACGCACCTTTCCGACTCTTTGCCCATTGCATGTGGAGTTCCTCAAGGATCGATTTTAGGCCCTATTCTGTTCCTACTTTACGTAAACGATATGCCCTCGACGATTCGAAACGGAAGAACGGTTCTCTTTGCGGATGATACGAACATCCTTTGCAATAAAGAAACCGTAAATAGTACAATATCAGATGTTTCAAATTGGTTCCGAAATAACAAATTAATAGTAAACGAAAAGAAAACGGTTTTAATGCAGTTTTCCATTTCAAATAAACAATTCTGTGCTCCATTGAAAATGAACAGTGTACCATTGACTGATGTTAAGGCAACAAAATTTTTAGGTCTCTCAATTCAGTCAAACCTTAAATGGAACGTCCATTTAAATGAATTGAACACAAAATTAAGTTCATTATGCTACGCGTTCAGAATTCTTGCAAATTCAGTCAGCCTTCATACTGCTCGTTGTGTATACTTCGCGAATGTTCATTCCCGCCTGAGATATGGCATAATATTCTGGGGAAATACATCTTATAGCTCCCAGACTTTTAGATTACAAAAACGAATTGTACGAATAATAACCAAATCCCACCCACGTGATTCATGTAAGCCTCTCTTCATTAATCTAGGAATTCTACCATTACCGTGTCTTTTTATTTACGAATCAGTGGTTTTTGTAAAAAATGACTTGCTTAAGGGCGGGAATATTTTTTCAGAAAATGCCGAAGTCTATTACTATAACACTCGACGTAGAAATCATATTCATCAGGTGACAGTATCAACAGCTCATTACAAAAAATTCACATACAATACATGTACATTATTTTACAACACTTTGCCAGATGACATTAAACGATTAAATTCAATAGAAAAGTTTAAATCCCAAGTGAAATCGTTTCTGCTGCATAACTGTTTCTATACAATTAGAGACTATACTGAGCATCACAAGAAAAGTAACATTAATTTTAACAATGATACATAATGCATTATTTACCATTTGGACTGTATAAATAAGTATAAACAACCTGTAACAACTATTGTACTACAGCTTCCGGGTCAATGACCCCCATCTCGATCAGGTTTTTCGTCCAGTTTCCCTGATCCATTGAGCAAATGCTGAGATGGCCCCTTGTTTTGCTTCTGGACATAAATGTAACTTCATTTTCTGTGCACGTCTTCTAGAATTCAGTGGGAAATACAATTATTCAAATTATCGTGTCCATGTTGTCGCGGCAGGAAGTAATAAGAGCCAAAATTTATTGCTTATTTATGTTGAAAATAGATTTTATTACATGGGAGTTTTTTTTGTTGTTTTTTTCTCCCTTTCAAAATTCAAAATTTATTGCTTATTCACCCTTGAAAATAGATTTTTTTTACATGGGAGTTTTTTTGTTTTTTTTCTCCCTTTCAAAATTTATTGCTTGTTTATCCTTGAAAATAGATTTTATTACATGGGAGTTTTTTTTTGTTTTTTTCCCCTTTCAAAAATTCAAAATTTAAGTAGTATATGACTTAGTGTAGGGATCACAGAATTTTGAAAATGTGCACACAATTCACTTTTCCCCATAGCACGTCATACGCAGTTTCTAACTGTTTTTTGACGTAAATAAATAAATAAATAAATAAATAAATAAAGCATTTTTAAGCTATCCGACGACAAAGTATCATCAAAAATTTGGTGCCGTTTTTGAGAAAAATATTAAAATGTTTTGAGGTTTCTTGTGACCCTCAAAAATCAAAATATCATTTTGACATTGCCAAATCCCTGAGATCATTCAGATAGATTGCGTAATATCAATTTTGAAGAAAATCGACTAAACAGTTTAGGCCCTAACGTTGTTCACAGGTCGTTCGTCGTAACGTTCTCGACGGACAGACAGTCGCTCGTTTTGCCGTCAGTCGATTTATCGGTATTAAGAACCATAAAAACACGGACTCTGGCTACACCACGTGTTAGAAGATTTTTTTTTCGAAATTTAGAAATAGGATTTATCCACTTTTTTGGTACCAGAGCACGGCAAAAACAGGTTTTCTGCCGAAAATTCGCGGTTTTTCAGTGCATGATTACATAACTTTCTCCTCTTACGAAGAACTTCGCAAGGCGAGAAAGTAAAGGAATATAACATAAGAAATTACAGAGATAAATGAATCGATATTAATGAAATCATTTTAATAACGAAACAGGCTCGATATAAACTAACACAAAGACTCACGATTATAAACTACAATACAACATACAAAATCTTAAGATATAAGTTCAAGAACGCCGCATAACACGTTTCAAGACCACTACATACAAAAAAAATTTGTCTTAATACACAGGTGGAAACAAATAATTTAACGTCTCTTTATGGCTCTGTATTATGGAACTTTTTAGATGAATAGTTATTTATATGATTGATTGCCATATTTATATTTTGCTTGCCTTTTCAATTAAGTGAAAGTTGTCCCTTAAATATATAATATTTTTTTCTAATGCATCTGGGAGCTCATGAATATTTTTTCCATTTACATTATTTCATGTATCAGTATTTTGAAGCCTCCACCCTTTCTCTAACTACTTGACAGAGATCGTTGTTTGTTTTACATTCAGTACAAATGCTATTATTATGACTGCCATGTTGGACGAACGTCCGCACGATCTATTGTACATATTTGTTTATATTTTACCTTAATTTTGTATGTTCTGTTGTTTTTTATAATGGTGAGTCTTCATGTTAGTTTTTCTACTCCCATTGTATCATTCTGTCATTTGATGGCTGCAACCAGTTGCATAATGATACCCATTACGATACAGATTTCATTATGATACAGGTTCTCGACCAATTACAGAGAAGTTTACAAACCAAGTATTGACAATTAATCATTGAGAATCGTGGTAGTAAATATTTCGTTCGATTGTGTGCATTAAAATTGCATTTGATATTATATTATGCTTGTCAGTTTTAATTTATTTTATTATTAGTATTTTTCGTGAAATATTACTTACAATCAATTAATCGTAATTGCTCTTTGATCCAATTTCACTAGCGCTGTATTTCCTCACAGGTGGATTGGTAACCACAGCCACCTGCAGCAGCATGCGAGGGTAGGGTTTGGGAGCAGTGCGCTAGATGGCCTTGGCTTAATCCTGCATATCAACTCCCACGATACGATTCAATGTAAAAGCTTAACTTATAAAAGTCGTAGAAAAATACCGTATGAAACTCGATGTTATGGGTATTAATACACTCGTGTGAAGTTTACGATACTCGCTCGTAACCTAATATCACACTCCTGTATTAATACCCATTATTACATCATCTTTCCATAATGTACTCTTATATCTTCCATTGTATTCCTTCTCCGCCCTACTCCCTGCCATGCTCTGCCAGGCCACGCCACGATAGCTGTCTTCTCTTGACCCCCATTTGGAAATTTCCAGATTACCTCGCTCACTTTCCCCCAAATAATGACATTTTTCTTATTTGAAGTTCCAGCTTCTAAACATTCACTTTATAACTAAAAGCAATAAACAAATCTAAACTACAAAATAAAATACTTGTACTCACATATAAAATTTTTGTGGAGTTTTTTATATTCCAACACTATCAAAATTGTCACGTAGTAAAACTTATCCTATTTTTATATTTTTTCTTCCATTGTATTCATAAAAAAGTTTTGAAATTGATCTGTCAACTCGTGACCTTGCAGGCACCTACTGTTTTAAGCTGAGTATATCATGCGGAAGTTCACGCACGGGTACGGTAGTAGGTAGATCCGGAGTAATAGTTTCAGATGTCATAACGTAATTGATGATTCATAATCATAAAACTTAATGAAAATACTTGTATCTATTCTGAAACAGAATTACAAGCTTTTATAATTCTAAAGATGACAAAAATATATGTTTAATGTTCTGTGTGCTAGTAACACGTAGTATAAAACTTATTTGTTCAGGTAAATCAATTCATCATATGACTGATACAATAGAAAACTAATGATCCACCAACATTACATTATGTTTAAATAATAAATTGACAATGCACTGAGCCACATAACAAAACAATATTAGCATCATTATTTTACCTCAAGTGATAGAGATTATGGATCCTGAAATATGAATAATAGAAACCAAAGACTCCCAGATGTTATTTCCTTAGATAAAAATATTTTTAGACCAATTAATTTTTGCTTATTTTTTAGAAATATATGAATGAACTCATTCATTGGGAGCAATTGATATGCAAAACAACTTTACAGATTAGTCTTAATATGTAAATGATCATTCCTAAATTACATAGCACCGCACAGAAATTCATCCTATATTGAAGAAAAAATTTTACTGGGTTTACAAAATCATAAATTACTTTCCATTTTTCCAATTTGTGCAGGAGAGCTGAATAATAGAAACCAAGAACTCCCAGATTTATTTATTTGCTCAGACAAACTTTTTGTTAGATAAATTAATTTCTGCCTATTTTTTATAGAAAAGTATGGATGAATTCAATAATTGGGAGCAATTGATATGCAAACTAAAGCACATATTAGGCTTAATAAATAAATGATCATTCTATAATTATCATTCACTGCCAGTGGCGACTCGTGGTCATACTATGAGGGTGTGCAACGCCTCTGTTCTCTCTCCCTTCCTCCCACCCTCTCTCCCTCTCTCTCTCTCTCTCTCTCTCTCTCTCTCACACACACACACACACACACACACACACACACACACACACACACACATATTACCATACATAAGGCATATATTACAAGTATACACATATATTCATTAACATAAATAATTACAATAAAAAAAGGCATCTTATGAAGTTTGATAACATGTTGAATAGTTTCTTTTATCAGTAACGAGGGTTGGTCGCATTTCTTTTCACTACACCCACTTCGACTTCGCTCGGCAAGGACCCCTCCGAAATATTTACAACTTGGGTCGTGTTACCGCATGATTCGGTACTTCCAGAACGCTTTTACAAATGGTATCAAGAAACATATTGATTCGATACTTTTTTACTCGCACTTTTGCTATATTTTCCATAAACTCACTGTACAAATTTAAGGTTAAAAATACAAGTTTCTGTACCCAATAGTCAAAAAATCTGGATAGTATGCCGTCTACACTGTTTACCGAAACACAAAGGCTGTCTCGCTTCAGTAAATGCTGTTTCTTTTCAGCAATTTTTTTTTGTGACTTTTCCATTGATGTCATTTTAATATTTTCGACGCTATTCACTGTCAGTTGTACAAACATTCTTCACAGAAAAAAAATACTCTAACTTCGGTTTTTCAAAACGTATTAAAAAGTAGCTTACTACATACGTTTACACAATACATTTTGGTTTTCACAGGCTTCGGGATGGACTTGAAATTGCAACTCGCTTTAAAATAACATTTGATTATCACAATACTTATGAATGCAACACTGCACAGCTATGTGTTTGTGTTTCGCGCGCTACCGAAGAATTGCTTTGGAAGAGGTCATTTAAGTGGAGAGATATCTCGCACTTTCCTCGTTCAGTGTCACACTTCTCTTAAAAACTTGTGCTAGCCGAGTGTTATATCTTCACGACATGTCAAGGCATTTCCAGAGGTCGCCACTGCGTCTGCGCAGAATTATCCGCACTGTCCGGAGTCTGCTCCAACCGCCCATAAGCGACCATTGCCCCCCTCTTTCCCCTCCAGCCCCGCGGGACCCTACGGACACACTCGGCTCGTTCGCATTTCCCGACTGTGCTCTAGCTGGCTGCCACGAAGGGCATTGGCGGCGGACTGTCAATCGCAGCTTCTGAACGGTGCGTGTTTTGAAATACCATGTTTAGGAAACGCTCTGAGAGGACTTATATTCCCCTCTTGTTAAGAAATGTTTAAGAATAATTGCATCGCAATTGTTTGGGTGTGCACATGCGAACGTGCGAATACCTACGAGCCGCCACTGTCTACTGCACTAACCTTCTTCCCATATAGAAGAAAAAAGTACAACAGCAATTGATATGCAAACAACTCTACAGATTATTCTTAATATGTAAATGGTCATTCCTAAAATACATACCACTGCACAAAACTCCTTCAAATGTTGAAGAAAAACTTTTACTGGGTGGACTGAAGACAAATAAACATTTTCCATTGTACTAATTTTAACGTGAGAGCTGAATAATAGAAACCAAGAGCTCCCATATTTATATATTTGCTCAGACAAACTCTTTTAGATAAATGAAGTTTTTCTTATATTTTATGGAACAATATGGATGAAATCATTCATTGGCAGCCATTGATATGCAAAACAATGGCACAGATTAGTCTTAAAATGTAAATGAAGTTATTGAAGAAAACCTTTTACTGGGTGGGCTGAAAACACAATAATTTTCCATTTTACCAATATGAACATGAATACTGAAAAATAGAAACAAAGGACTCTCAGATTTGCTTAGACAAAATATGTTTAGATTATTTTTTACAATTATTTATTGAAAAATATATATGAATTCATTCATTCATTCATTCATTAGGAGCCAGTGACATGCAAAACAACTGCACATATTAGTCTTAATATTGTAATGACCATTGCTTAATTACCAACCACTGCACTAAACTTCTTCGCATGTAGAAGAAAAAAGTACAACTGCAATTAATATGACAAACAACTGTACAGATTAGTCTTAATATGTAAATGATCATTCCTAAATTACACACCACTGTTCATATTGGAGAAAACATTTTACTGAAAGGGCTGAAAACATATACACATTTTCCATTTTACCATTTTGAACCTAAGAAATGTGTAAATAGTCAAATTGAGAGTCCTAATGAATAGCTGCCCTACTACTTAGAGAATTATTCACATTTCTCCCCTTCTTGCAGTATTGTTTTCAATGGGGCGAGTGAGTACTTGAGCAAGTCGATCTTCCTCCTGAGTAACCGATTCAAAATTTTAGTAGACTGCCCATCTCTTGGCATTTGTAATATGTTTTGACAATTGTGGCAGTCGTTTAGTCAAACAATTCACAAATTTCTGTAAAAGAAGACGTTGTTTGGATTGTATACGATATGTGTATATTGTACATTGTACATTACTGTATATTCTGTACTGTATATTATTGTACTTTTTATTCTCTCAACCTACATCAATTATTAAACACTTTCAAACTCACAATGATTTCTTGCCACTTATTATATAACACGGACGAAGAGCAATACATGAACATTGACATTATTTACCACTTCAGTTACGACTTTCTTTCAAATGTCCACACAGGGACATTACATAACCTTATTCAAACTCTAACGAATTTCGCAATAATTCTGGACATTGATGAAATCAGTAGTAGATCTCAGACGTTATCATCTGGTGGTGCGCAGTTAAACGGCATTGAAGCACTCTTAAATCTGTGATGTAAGGCTAGGCGAAAAACGTCCAGAATAGTAATTATTTTGAAACTATATTACCGTTTATGTTTGTAAATCATCGCCTATAGTACTCCAGGCCTTTAAAGGATGCTAGCACAAAAGTTTCATCGGCATTGGTTCAGTAGATTCAGAGATTACCGCGCTGGAAGACAACGCACTTCTGTCTCTATATATTAGTATACATATAGATAGATATAGATATAGAAATATAGATAGATATATATTCTATTTTTGATATTTATAATCAATATTAAATTGATGATAAATATATAAAATCACGTGGTCCAAAATTGCTTATTATACAACCACGTAAATATCGATAATTTTTTTTGTATTAACGAACATACACTGAAGATAAAAATAAGCAAGAAATTATTTTGATACTTTTTGCGACATTAATTTTGAAGTAATAGTATGACTTCACCTAACTAATTAAATAATTTAAATAATTAAAAATAGCTTCCCAATAACATCTAAACTGAATAAAAATTATTTTTTTAAATAAATTAATTTTAATATGGTTTCCTTTAAACTTTTACACGTTTTACAATACATATTTTTATAAATATTTACACTGGAAAGGTTAAAACTCGTCCCTCTTGAGCTTTGAGTGTCGGCCGTCGTCTTCTTCCTTCATCCCAGCGTAGATTTCCGCAGCTTCCAGCCAGGGTAGACCATCCACCTCCGCGCCGTCTGCTATGCACGCGCTGAATTTCCAGTTGCCCTTTGAGAAATCTGCACAGGCACACGATGAACTCGCTAGGATGAATTTGTTGTAATACGCCGTTCCATAATTAGTTAGAAAATGTTGCGTTCCAGATACAAGTTCAGGCGAGCATTCTCCGTCGAAATATTTCAGAACGTTCGACCATTCTGGATCATCACCACGGAAATTAGTCAAGAGAAGCGAAATATAGCGCTCGTCTCTGCTTCCGGAGAACATCGTTAGTAGGGCTGCATGGTCCATCTTCGTAATTGAATTACCAGCGAGCAAGACCTTTATTACTTTTCTACCAAACTGCAATGCTGGTAAAGTGCTTAGCTTACTCGTTTCCAATATCACAGCTTCCAAATTCGATAAATCGCTAAAAGTGTCATTACGCAAATATTCAATATAGTTGGAACCTATATCAACGCCTCTCAATGATTTCAGTCCCTTGAATAAATCGCTTGGTAAAACTTTCAAATTATTTCCTGCAAGTCGTAATGATTGAAGAGATGAAAGAGTTGCAAAAGCATCTTTTTCTAAAATGCTTATACTATTCCCTGTTAAGTCCAAGGCTTGTAACAAAGCAAGACCTTTAAACGAGGAATCACTGACTTGTTGAATTTTATTTAAAGCTAGATTTAACATTTCCAACGTTGAAGGAAGACCAGACACGTCCTTTAAGTTATTTTTGGAAAGATCCAATACTTGGAGTTTGGTCAAGAGCACAAGTTCCTTAGTTACTTGCGAAATCTTATTGGCAGAAGCTTCGAGAATAGATAGATGAGAGCATTTTGTAACTGCCTTTAATGTCTTTATCTTATTCTCAGACACATCTAGATGAACAATGTGGCATTGTCCGTTTAAGAAGTCGTCTAATAGGCCGAGATGATTATTATTGGCAATTAAGTGTTGGAGAGATTTAAATTTGTTTTCCAAGTCTATTTGTAGAATGTTATTTCTTGACACGTCTAAGTAAATCACTTTCTGATCAATTGAAGCTTCCAAATGTTCTAGAGAATTTCCTGATAAATTTACTTTTCTGAACTGTATTAGGTCATTAGAAAATTCTTCCAGTTCGTTTTCCGAGAGGTCTATTTTCCAGAAAGCGTTCTCACATCCCGAGTCCTTTTTGTGAAATTCAGTCAAACTTAGGCCCTTGCAGATGACAGCCCGACTTGTGAAGTCACAGTCGCATGATGTTTTCGCTGCGACCACTGTCAGTAGAGGAACCAGTAGAATCAGCGACTTCATACTGATGTTTCTAAAAACAGTTCGTAACACCACTGCTTGACATATGTATGAAGAAACTAAACTAGCGAATTATTTGTGAAAGAAGTGAAGTTATCATGAGAGCTTATTCATTTCTGAATGATAAGATTACTCTGAAGAACTACAATCTTTTTTTTTATCTTGAAAAGAAGATAATCCACCAAAATGAGTTATCATTATATTTCCAGTGATATGCTGACTATTATTTGATATTCTAGGAAAACGTGAACACTCAAAAGTACAATGACTCCATAACATAATTCAGTAACTTCTTTCTTGTACGTTTTACTACTTAGAAGTGTCAGAGTCGATTACTATTTTTCTTACAATTCCAACGTTGTGGCTGATGTCGTTTTCTGTTTTTTTTTATTTATTTTACCAGAGCTGTGTGTTTACCACTTTACCCGCTCCGGTAGCCGAGATCGCTAAGGCAGTAGTGTCGTGGCAAATATTTCTATATCGATTGATTTTTTTTTTTGTTTTTGTTTAAGGTCGCATCAATATCTAGGACATTAGCGACCACTATTGGAATTAACGGTATGGTAACTATGAAGATAAAACGATATGGTGATGATAAGAGGTGAAAGGACGAACACGAATACAACCATGCCCGAGGCGGGACTCGAACCCGCGACCCTACGGAACGAGATCACTACGTCTCTTCGACACTACTGCCTTAGCGATCTCGTCCGCGGCTTTGTCCTGCTGAACATCAAGTAACACGAAGGTTGAAACTGAAGCAAGCAATCGCGCGCCAGTAGCAGCCCACGCGGGACACGGCCTTTGCTTCCGCAATGAAAGTGAGCGGCATAAGGTCATCAGTAGGGAGCGGATTTGAATGAACGTCATTCTTTTTCTTTTCACTTTAGAACAACGCCATTTAGTTTAGAAATTCATCTTATGTTAAGACAAATGAAAAGAACCCCATTTTATAGGTCCTTTTTTGTCGATTTCGACTAATAAGTCATTTTTTACCTTTTCCCGTAATTTTTAATCCATTTTTGGCTTATTTTATCGTTTTTAATGTCATTTTTAATGGTACTTGCTTCAAATAATATTTACGAGATGGAACGAATGTTCTTCACAGACCAGGAGCGGTAGCTCAGAGCATCAACTGATGTCACTGCAGCGCCTCTGACCTAGGTTCGAGTCCTGGCGGCGGCAGGATTTTCAGCTACGTCGAAGCTACGCTAGCTGGAGGGGAATTCCTGCGGCCGGCTTCTCTGATCGGTAGTTTTCCATGGTTTCTCCAATCAACACCAGGTGAATGCCGGAGCAGTATCCTAACAAACGGGCCACGGACCGCGCGCGATCTGTCCTTCCTCTTCCTTGTCCTATCTTCCTCACTTACACTGACATGCACTACACTACCACATATTCCGGGATATCGGTCGGGACCTTAGAGCCTGTCCCGACTGGGGTGGTGCCCCGCTGGTGAGAGAATCCTAGTTGGGAGAAATCCCACAAGCCGACGGTAGGTCGGCACCGAATCTCACCATCCAGCAGGGGAAGATCAACGCCATCTCCGGAGAAAAAACATGCTCTACACTAACGGGACTAATGACCAAAGTAGTTGACACGCTCGGAAAAATGAAAAAATCAATCAATCGATCTTCACAGAATTACTCTGTAACCTATTCGATTTGTTCGCTCAGAAATTGTTTTGACAGCCGTTGTAAACATGTAATTCTTGTGATGTTTATCAGCGCCTTTGCCAGTTCGGCCGATTTAGGGATAGCTAAAAACAGAGATTCTCTGATAAACAACAGTCCAAATCAAAAGTTTGCATGCTGAGTTCACTCGAATGGAAGAAGCCTCGATTACATCAGTAACCTATCCAACAGCTTGAGTTGTTTAGTGACTTAAGTTCACTATAACTGAGGGTCACTATAGCCGAGTTCACTATAATGGGAGACGACTGTATACACTATCCATGGGACTGACTTATTTATCCATAACGGCTGACCGGGAGAGGTGGCTCAGGGCATCACCTAATATTGTAGTGCCCCTGACCGAGAGGTGCTGTGTTCGAGTCATGACAATGGCAGTATTTTCGACACTAGTCGGTTAGCTTGATTGAGTCCTGTCGCTGTGTGGAAAAGAATTCTACCGACTGGCTGCTTCGGCCGGTAGTTTTCCGTTGATCCTCTGATCAACAGTAGGCGAATGGCCGGGCAGTACCGTTCCAAACGGACCGCGCGCGATCTTTTCTTCCCATTTCTTATCCTATCCTACCCTTTACTTACATACACTTACATATATTACTCGCGCAACTTTTCTTGAACGATGACCTTGCTTCCCCCTCTCTTGAGCAATAAACAGTTAAAAGCAAAAGCTCGCAGCGAGCACTGATGACAACATTCCAAGCATTAAAACTTGGTTGGCGCAAAACAGAAGATGTCAAAGCTCGTTGCTTTCATAGTCGAGATTAAACGTTATTGCCATTATCTAAAGAAATGACTGAAGCAGGTCCAGATCCTTTAAGGGAGGCACCTAAAACGCCTATCTACTGTTCCTGCGGTTGCCTACCCAGAGCGATGACCTGGCCGCACACGTAGTAGGTTTGACATATGTTGGCATTACTGTAAATACTCTAGTGGCTGACTCTGTAACTAATACCCCCACTTCGCCCGCATTTCTTCAATCCATCGTTCAAGAAAAGTTGCGCGAGTAGTACCACACATGCCGGGAGACCGGTCGGCATCTTAGAGCTTGTCCCGCCTGGAAGGATACCCCTCTGGTGGGAGGCATCTGGTTGGGGAAAATCCCGCTAGCCGACAGTAGGTCGTCGTCAGTTTCAGCTATCCAGGGCGGGAAGATCACTGCTACCTCCCAAGCAAAAAATATATACTACACAACGAAAATATGAGTATTTTTGGACTAGTTTGTCAAAATTAACTCCCATT
>BLKR01007736.1:0-32119 GCA_011170035.1 Teleogryllus occipitalis
CCGCGCTCGCCCGACACACCGCGCTCGCCCGACACACCGCGCTCGCCCGACACACCGCGCTCGCCCGACACACCGCGCTCTCGACACACCGCGCTCTCGACACACCGCGCTCTCGACACAGCGCGCTCGACACAGCGCGCTCGACACAGCGCGCTCGACACAGCGCGCTCGACACCCCGCGCTCGCCCACACGCTCGCACCCAATCCACCGCGCTCAAAACCCCGCGCTCCCCCTGCCAGCGCAAAAACCAAACGCGGTCTTTCAATACACAAAATCATATATATGAATTATATTTCGTAACGGCATCTTGTTATCTCTTCTCTTATCGTTCTATACACACTCCTAGGTTTGAGTCCTGCCGACGGCAGGATTTTCGACACTTGGATTTCAGCTAGGTCGAATTCAGTCGCTGTCTGGAGGAGAATTCTAGCGGACGGCTGTTCTGATCGGTAGTTTTCCGTGGTTTCTCCGATCAACGACAGGCAAATGCCGGAGCAGTACCCTAACAACGGGCCGCGATCTGTCCTTCCTCTTCTTTGTCCTATCCTCACCCCTAACACTTACTTTCACTAACGTGCACTTCACTACCACATATTCTTGAGACCGGTCGGGAGCTTCGAGCTTCTTCCGGCTGGGGCGGTGCCCCGCTGGTGGGAGAGTCCTGGGAACGGGGAAACCCCGCTAGCCGTCGGTAGGTCGGCGCCGTATCTCGCCATCCAGCGGAGGAAGATCACCGCCATCTCCCGAGGAAAAACATGCACTGCGCTTACGGGACTAATTACCTAAACTTTTGACGCGCCCGGAATCACTCACCAACCAACCAACCAACCAACGTATGCACATGGTTTTATCAATAAATCCGGCACTTTTAAGCAATCAAAATCGCAAGGTTTTAGCAGTCATCGATATGCCCTCTCTTAGCACTCACTCTAAAACTATTTTGTTTGTGGGAAAAACGAGTTCGACTCGAAAAATCAGGTACTCAGGTAAATGGGTTTGAAGTTTCACCTTGTTCACTGAAATGAATCATTCTTACATCTTCCATTTGTTGGTGGAATACTGTACTGAAAGATATGCTGCTGTTGCTGTTGGAAAGTAGACCAATCAGCAATTCCGAAGAGCGCATTACCTCAAAATTTGTATTTTTTGAGTTGTGCAACCATTGCAGCCCACGAGCTATATCATTTGCATGTAACGAGTTTTGAAAGGCTCTTCAGTCTCTTCAATGTTTCATCGTTTTCAAAAACTCTACGCTTCACTGTTATTCTTTTATTTTTTCCCTCCTCATTTGCAGGATTTATCGCGATGTGCGATTTCGTAGCTAATGAGTGCTGAGTTTTGAAACATCGTTAGTCACAAATTTCCCTGTTCATTATTATCGAAAATCCTTAATCATCTTTGTCAAGAAATAACATGTTGTCCGTCGTGACCTAACTTTTGCGTCGCATTTCTACGAAATTGACTTCGATAATATCTACGCTCATTTGTTTCATTTTAATTTTCGAAAGCTAATTGGAAAGCTAATTGCTTTTATTAAAATTTTATGTTTAATTGAATGCTTTCCCATGTTCGTTTTCTTTTCGTCTTTTATGAATTTCTTTTGACGTGAAATGTATTTCACTTCAATCAGTTCAAAAATTCCGCGACTCGAAAACATGTAATATTAACGTTTATATCTGTACAACAAAAGTACCCGACGATTGTATCGTATCGGTCAAAACGCTCATCATCCTTCACGCATTAGATCCAAATTTCCCAAAGACCTCTTTCCTCCTCCCTGATTCATAAAAATCATTCGCCACAATTTCCCACAAAATACCCCCCGCCAATTCTAAACAATAAATGCAAATTTCCCATAGTCAAGTTATAGAAATATGAAATTTCAAAAATAGTGAAGGGTTATACCAAGACCCGTATTTACCTGAGGATGGCCAAGTAAATTCATTGTATGTAACATTGTACCCGTCAAAATCTCCGAAAGCCAAAAGTCAAACGGGAAGAAATAAATTTAAAAGAAACAACAACAAAAGATTCTATATCGTTGAGTAACGAAAAGAAGCCATTAGTAGATCACGCATGCATAGCGTAGGCAGATTTCGTTGTTACTTAACACATGATGCAATTGCGGCGAAATATAATGTCACCTGCGGCGTTCACAAAGACGTAACTCGGCAATGATTTTTCTTGATCCGAGCGCGATTAGATGATTTTGAGAGAAATGACTAGCCAAATTTCATGATACGCGTCGTGCTTAAATTATTTTTACTGTCGTGTATTATTAAACTTCATTCCTTAATAATTGAATACCATTTTATAAATCTATCAGTGCGTGTTAAACTTTACGTATATTAAATATATCTACGTTTGTAATTTGCGTTTTGTAATAAGTAAACGAAAATGTTAGCCTGTATGGTGACGTAAACGAAAATGTATAGCCTGTATGGTGACGTAATTTCGTCTTTTTGATGTGTATCTATACCCCTTCTGCACAACGCACAAAATTCCTCACCTGCCCCTCTTAATACAGTTAACGTAGTATAAATTCATGCCTTTAATTTGTAATTTTTGCAATACGTAGATTTGAAACTTACAGCAATACAATATTGAGGAACTTCCCATTATATTCACAGCATCTAAATATATTGCGGCAGGAATGAAACCTGTGTTTCTATGATGTTTCAGTGACACATCTCGCTACAGAGTACTCCCATAGCCCCAAGAAAATATTATTAAATGAAATTAAAATTTTTTTAAAGTTTTATTTGTAATAAGACAGAGAAATTATTAAATATTATGTCGCCATAAAACTTTTTTGTAGTTTTCTTGATTACTATAATAATTGTAGAAAATGTTCTTGTCTATTTTCTAATACTTACATATTACTGGAACCCAAAGAAAACGGGATCATTATTTACTCACCTGAAACAAAAGATAAAACAAAATATAATATTTTTGGCTCAATTTTCAAATAATTATGCACAACGTAAAAATTGATACTCCTCTCGTCTTCACGATAATATTAAGTTAACACGTTATTCGTACGTTTGTGGTTAAAATTTATTAGATGTGATTCCAAAATATATTCCTCCATAAAAATTACTCATTAGCCTCTCTCATAGAAGATAAATATACAAAATTTTAATACAGCTTTAGAAATTTGAAACGTGTTGAAGTTGGATGCAATGAATTTCTGAAAAAAGATCGTGAAAAATGTAGTGAAGTGCTGTTTTGGTTGTTGTTGTGTTTTTTTTCATGAAAATATGTTTGTGCCTCACATTTTTTCCAAATTTTCTCACAGAAAGATTTATCTTCATTGTAGGAGATTTTGTACAATAATGATACACAAAATAAATTGTTCAAAATGGAGAGAATCCTACAAGAGTATTCTAAGCTTCCTTAAATGTTGGATTTAATTATTAAAAACCATTTTTAAAATGCTATCTTTTGGAACGTTTTGCGCGGAAACGTAACAAAGGAACTGATTTTGTAATATTTGACTATTTAATCATGATATTGTGTTTTTAATGTAAGATCTCAGTTTCTTATTATATTATATTCTTCATAGTTGCAAATAGTGACAAACACGTCAATCAGAAAATACATACCTTTAATGATATATATATATATATATATATATATATATATATATATTTGTGCATTTTGTGCATATATGATTTTGTGCATCGGGAAAAGTCATATTTTATTGCATTCTTCAGTTTCTTATACGAGTTCAAAATTGATTGGATCGTAATACTATGATTTACGATTGTTTTATCAACCCGTCGGTAAGACTAACTAAAGTGTTTAACTTTTCCCGAAAAAACTCATAATTCTCATCACAGTTATTCTAAATACATCTACTTCATTATATACGTCGTTACTAGCACGCAGTTATTCAAGGAACACTTAAATTTTGTACAAATACTTGCAAGAGAAAGAATTCAATCATTTCACGTAAACAGTATTTTGAGAAACACCTTTCATATTAAGACCAGATCCTTAATTTTCTAAATTGTGTACACATAATGCAGATGTGATGCATTTCTACCCGTAACCATTCTAATTTAACTCTATGTGATGGTACCTTTTTATAAGAAAAAAATTGTCTCTATAAATATCTCATTAGTCTCACTTCCAGTCTGAGTACTTTGCACCATTTCACTACTTTACTCAGATATATTACACAATTTTAATCTCCTCCTATATAAACGTCAATGGGAGGATGAAAAATAGACGATGAACTTTGAGAAGAAGACACTTTCCTGAAAGTAAAGAGTGTTCCTCAAGGGTTCTAATGGAACGCAATCCGGCGAGCCGGAAAGAATCATTAATGAAGGGGGAATGACGCAACTTTAAGGTGATTAATCATTCACTTCCCTTAACGCTGCACCTCATAGTTGTTCAAAGAATACAAAAGCTTTAGAGAGCTTGTCTTTCATTTGAATCCTAAGAATTCAAGATCGAAAAATAAATGTTTAAAGATTTATCTTCCTCAGCAAATACGACAAAATGGTTTTTCCAGAAGTACACGTAAGTATCACTTAAAATATATAAAAAACGTTCAGAGGAACTCTGCCCCATTCGCAGAAAAAGTTATCAACGGTTGTGAATGGAATGACAAGAGCGTAGCAATTATGTCAACTCGGGGTTTTATTTTCACGAGGAAGATACTTAATTTGATGATTTGTTTAAACAATCTTTTGAATTTTTAATGCCCGTTTCTGAAATATTCATTTGTGATTATATTATATCTCAATTGGCGCAAGCATTTACTTCAAATTCGAGCAAAATATTGCAGAACTCGCGTGACAACACGACTGGATTTTTATGCCAATTACACACGATTACGTCCATTCACACAACCACATCCCACGGGCACGCGAGCGTCGCTTGTTTTAACAGGCCAAACCGCGCACGGAGATACGGCGCCAGCGGACAGCTCTCGAATGTCAGGCCATCAGCATATTTACGGCGTCCCATAATTAATTAATATCAATAAAGATAGCGGGCGCGCGGTACAGGAATATTGGCAGGTTATATTGTCACGGTTTTACTTACACTGTTCCAAATAAAAAAGCAACTGCGCTCCGCCACCGCTGGCGCTGGTGCTGCCGCCTGGCGGCTGAACGCAACGGGCCGAGCAGAAACGACGCTGCACGCGGACCGCCCCATTATACGGGACATCAGAGATTATTGCCTCGTAAAAATGACAAATGAATAATATAACTCAAGCGAGCGACAGATATTCTCTTTGTGCATGTGACAATAAACATTACTACCGGCCTCGAAAAGGGAGCGCCGTGGCGGGGACGGTGGCGCCGCCGGCGGCGGAGGACAGGGACACGGGGCTGACAGCCGCCCACCGGAGCGAAGCAAGACGATCGTCATTTGTCGCGGCGGAAGTGACGCGATCGACAGGCCGCCGCCGAGCTGCCGGAGGCGCGCCGGGCGGGCGGCGGCGCAACGAGCCCGTGTCGCCTCCCAGCCGCCGCGCCTCCAGCGGTGAAAGGCGTCGGGCGACGCGACGTGAATGGCACGGCGCTCGACGTTTGACGCGCGCTCCAATTGTGACGCTAGTTTTACTACGCCCTCCGCCCGTTCAGCACCACCCACGCTCTCCCTCGCCCGCCCTCCTCTGCCCACCAGCCCATCCGCTCGCTCGCACGCCCACCCGCTCGCACGCCCCTGCCCGCCCCTGACCGCCCATGCCCGCCCATGCCCGCCCATGCCCGCCCATGCCCGCCCATGCCCGCCCATGCCCGCCCATGACCGCCCATGACCGACCATGACCGCCCATGACCGCCCATGCCCGCCCATGCCCGCCCATGCCCGCCCATGCCCGCCCATGACCGCCCATGACCGCCCATGACCGCCCACCCGCTCGCCTCGCCCGCCTGCCCCGCCTCGCCTCGCCTCGCCTCACCAGCCAGCCCGCCCGCCCGCCCGCCCGCCCAACCCCACCCGTCAGCCCACCAACGCTCTACCTCGCCCGCCCGCCCGCTAGCCTGTCCACCCTTACTCGCCCCAGCCCGCTCGCCTGCCCACCTCGCCTCGCCTCGCCTCGCCTCACCTCACCAGCACGCCCACCGACCTCGCACACGCCCTCCCACCCGTCCGCCGCCGGAAAATGGCCCTCTCGCCATTACGCGTCGCGTCGCAGAGGGAGGAAGCGACGACGCGCCCCATTCACAGGGTGACGTGCGAAAATATTGTCTGTGAAAAATCGCGCGCGCGGGCTGAGTGAGTCACTCACCCATCGACGAGATTGCATTTTGCGCAAATTAACGCTCGTCCTACATTTTTATGAAGGGAAATGCGTCGTCTCTGAAAATAGACAAAAGAGAAATTCTTGCTGAATAATCTTTTTCGTAGTGGTTGAATGAGGAGGAGTGCCGCTGGTGGATAAAAAGAGGGGAATAGTTATTAATGGGAAAAGTGCATAAAATGAGAGATTTTCACGAATGAAACATTTTTGTTGGAATACGTGGTCGATAATTTTCACACTCGTTCTTCAGTTGCTTATATTATTCCATCTTTCTAAGGAATGAATGTCGTCGATTGCTTATGAATTAGCGGGTCCAAAATTTCGTCGACCAGGAGATCCTCGTTTTCGTTTCAGTTGGTGCGTGAATACTTCATTTCCACCATTGTTCTGACATTGTTCCACGATTCCGACCATTGCCTTGCTGGAAATTATGTAGACCACCTACTTTGATGAGTTGTTTCCGTGATTTTATTCTATAAATTCTAAATGAATGCAGGATCAGGGCCTTAAAGAACAACGAACAGTATGTGCTCCTTTCTTGTTGTTCATGTCTTTGCTCCCATCCTGTGCGAAGACCAACAATCCCAAACCTCTCGGTGATCTCCATCGTTATTCAGTCCATCTTTTATTGATATATAGAACATCTCTGACACGCGCGTATCCGAAGGGCACCTGACAATGTGCGAAACCCTCAGATACAATATTTTCCTTGTGGTAATAGAACAAAACTTATTAATAAATTAAATGTTGTTAATTTGAATTTTTTTACATTAACGATTGTTTGTGTCTAACTAGAAGGTAAAAAATCGTCAAAGGGGTCGTTTCATTAATTTTCGTCAACACTATCTTCGTATTCCGAATTATCACAATTATCGGGATATTCCAGTACAAAAGGCTTAAAAATTCTGATCAATTCATGTTTCATTTTTTTTAAGAATATAACATGTTATGGTCACGCACGCTAATAATGAGCAAAATTTGTACGCAAAATGTAGGATTATGAGGTTACGTATATGTCTCATTCTCATTATCAGTCACTACTGGCATGCAAGAACATGTACACTATTATTGAATCACACAATCCATATATTCAAAACTAGGTTATGAAATTAAAATTCGTTTTCTCTGATTATTATATAAAAGTTATGCTTTTTAACATAATAAAGCCGTACAGTCTTCAAGAAACGCTTACGGCTAATTGCAATGCATAGTCATGTGCCAATGACACTTCATCGAAAAGGTGACTCATTTTCCTTAACTGCGAAGTAAACCTCCCGGTAAATTGTAGAGGTTTAATACCAAATTAAAGATGAACCCCATTCCTAACCTTTAAAATAAGTCTTAAATCTCCTCAGGAGGTTTGGGGACTTCACAATCGGAATCTAGCTTTAGACCCAACTCTTGTATATTGTAATATACGAAAAAATTAATCATTTTCTACTTCGATGCTCAACGATAATAACTTGACGAAATTTTCGTAAACATAATTCCTAATAATTCTGAAAAGTGTAAACGATGAATAGTAAATAAAGACAAAGAACGTAGTAGAACATATTCACAAGTTCATAATAGATAGGAAAATTAAAACTCCAATGATTTGCACAGCAGCAGTCTCTAAAACTCTATTCCCGTTAGAGCAGCATCGAAAGCTTGTAAAAAATATCGCATTCTCATCAATAAAAACTAGAATATTTTCCCGATCTCATTTCAATATTTTCATTTTCAATTCCCTGTCATTTCCCTCAGGGAAAACAGGACCGCTAGGTTTATGGAATTATTGTAAATGACATTTTGAATATCGAAGATCTCGTACGGTAAAAATCTCCTCCACGCCCCGTCTCTCGTGCCCTGGTTGGGGGAGGCCTTCAACGAAAAGTAAAGCCCCAGCCCGGCTTCGACGATGGGCATTAGGCCAGTAGCCAAGCGCCATTCCCAAAGGTCCTCTGTTCTGCTTCTTTCCCCTCAGTGGCCGTGTCAAGTGAAATTTATTCAGACCGAGGGCTGACGTGCACGTACAGAGAGGGAAGGAGATAAGGCACATTGAACGCACCCCAACGTAGCATTATGGCATAATCGAGTCGTGCGCCGGGCTACAGCGATGGTCACGCCATGGTCAGGGCTCCCGAGGGGGCCACATCGCCCTAGGGCCGCCGAGAGGCCTTCGATGGCCAGGGGTAGCGGCGAAGACCGCGGGCGAGGGCGGGTAATTTGCAGCCTGCGGTACCCTAACTCCCGGCCCCTCAGCCACGCAACGATTTAATATCGAGTTCCGAATTGTTTAAAAGTCACACCCTTCTGCCTGAACGAGAGAATAACTTTTATTCGTGAAGAAGGAGGAGTGTATAGAATTGATTGATTGATTAATTTTTTCGTGTTTCCGGGCACGTCAACAGCTTTGGTCATTAGTCCCGTTAGTGTAGTGCGTGTTTTTTCTCGGATGGCGGTGATCATCCCACGCTGGATGGCGAGATCCGGCGCCGACCTACCGTCGGCTAATGGGGTTTCCCACTAACTAGGACTCCCACCAACGGGGCACCGCCCCAGCCGAGACAAGCTCTAAGCTCGCGACCGGTCTCCCGAAATATGTGGTAGTGTAGTGCATATTAGTGTAAGTGTGTGTGTAAGGGGAGAGGACAGGACAAGAGGAAGGAAACATTGCGCGCGGTCCGTGGCCTGTTTGGAAGGGTACTGCTCCTGCATTCGCCTGGAGTTGATCGGAGAAACCACGGAAAACTACCGATCAGAGCAGCCGGCCGCTAGAATTCTCCTCCAGCCAGCAACGGAATTCGATCTAGCTGAAAAGCTAGTGTCGAAAATCCTGCCGCCGTCATATAGACTTGGTGTAATTTGTAGAACAATAAATATATGTGTAGAGACATCCTGTTAAAGAAATAACTTGTTTAACTCGTAAATAATGTTCCTTTCAGGATGGTATTCTAGGAAGATATACAGATGGTATTATTCCAGTAATCTTACTATCGTATTAAACCGCTCCAAGACTCCACAACGTAATCATTAATTTACGTGAGGGGTCGTATGAAAATGCAAATGATTTAATGCAGGCGTGTCAAAACGCACCCTCGCAAGCTACATGCTCGCCTGAGAAGTCCGGCGACTCCGCTCTCATGTCCCCTCCTAATCCCGAAACGGGTGTTTAATCTGAAGCGGAGGGAGGTGTGGAATAGTGGCTACATTTAAAAAATACATTTTTCAGTTTTGTCCCAACAAACAACTGTTTTTTGAATTATGATTATATTCTTTACTATTTATTACTATTTCATGTTATATTTTTAATTCTGCCTTGTGTGTATATTTTTGCCAAGGAACAGGATTATATTTGAATGGCGGATTCTTTCCTCGTTTTCATTTTGTGTTATGTTTTACTAAATCATGTGTCATAAGCCAGAAACTTCCCGATTTTGTGTAAACATAAAAACGGCATCGAGACAGTGTAAATATCGTGAAAATGAGTGCATACAGAATACGAATAGTCAAAGAATATATATTTTCAGGGCGACCGGTAAATAAACTATTTTCCATGGTCGCAAGCATGACGGAAAGCGGAGCCCAGTGTAGTGTATAAAGAGTGTATGGAGGAGGCGGTGCAAAGCTGTAGTTCTGTACAAATTTTACAATATTCAGTCCCTCTTACACTAGCTGTCAGAGCGGACGCATTGATCAGACGGTAGGAACACCTTTGATTAAGATTGGAATTAGTATTTTCAATTATAGGGAAATGGGTGACTCTGAATTAGTTCCGATATTCTTAAAAGTTGTAGTACATGTTAATAATTTAGAGACATCTTAATATTTTTGTTTTGTTAAATCTAAATAGACTTCATATTCTAAACGAAACCTATAATAGGAAAAGAATCGTAGATAGGGATTGTATTCAACACTACGTGTAGGACATAGACAGTCGCGAAAAGATACCCACCTGCGGTACAGCATAGGGAAAGTCGTGACCGCGTAATAATTTATTGGTTTTTATGAAACCATCAACTAACTGATAATACTCCGGGGAGTTTTTCAAACCGATTTTAACATTGGGAGAGAATACGTTAGGAGGGACATTAGCACGAACAGCAAATTGCATCAAGACAGAAGATCCGGAGTACAGCCGACAAATACACGATGCGCGCGAAGATTATACGTAGTAGGCCACGAACTTTAATTCTTGACCTGTACGGGATTATTATTATTGTATACGAGAGGAATAAGAGTAGATTATTTCACGAGCTCAATTATAAGGTGTAACCAAAATTGTAAATAAATGTTAAATTATTTATTTGTGAATAAAGGCTGATAATGTGTAGCTAGTTGTCAATTCAAAATAACAAGTTTTAATTAACAGAACTTCCAGAGAATTCTGTATAGATTGCACAGTTACGTACGACAGGTAAAAAGATAGCCTGTTGTAAGTCGAAAGTCATAAGTAAATTAAAATAGAATCAAGATGACCAGCATTTCAGTGTATGGCATATTTATGAGCATAGCAGGGCACATAAATGATAAACGTACTTATATATGAATATTATGTGAATTTCCATAGCGTGCCCA
The DNA here is from genome assembly GCA_011170035.1 of Teleogryllus occipitalis. Lineage (NCBI taxonomy): Eukaryota > Metazoa > Arthropoda > Insecta > Orthoptera > Gryllidae > Teleogryllus > Teleogryllus occipitalis. Next base: position 10,827 of record BLKR01007736.1, read on the forward strand.
AGAAGGAAAATAATATCAACAAGAGTAGAGAGATTCATTCTTTAGTAATATCAAATATTACTAGGATAATATTATTTATTCAGGATCATTCTTTGATGTTTCACAAATTAGTGTATTTATCATTATATATCAGTGGGTACGTCAACATGAAGTAATTTGTTGTACGTAGTAATAATGTGAAATAAATTAATAACTCTCCGTAAGTTAACAATTTTCGCTTATAGAGGGTCAGCTGTTTTAACAGGAGAATCTTTATTAAACCACCTATCCAGAACGAAGGAATTTAATGCAATTTTAACTCTTAAGTAAACACGATTAACTATGTGAAATATGAGTGCTGTATTATCACAATTGTAATGGGTCATATTTTTAGCTTTAGTAGAGAAAATGGTAATTATATAGCTAAATTTGGGGCAATAACTTCCATCTGATTTCTCCAAAAGACTGTCGTGGATCAGGTATCCAGTGATATCCCGCCAATTACGAGCAATTTGCACAACTCTTACTTTTAAATCTCACGCCAGTTGCTCTGGTCGCAATGCCCACGAACTCTAGTAAACTAGACACCTTGGCCACAATTTTGTCATAACTGACTGTGAAATAACACTTTTCTCGTGCTTGTAATTATCAATGTAATCACATCTACTTCTCAAAAACAACAATATTGGAGACATAAGTTTGTGAGAAGCATAAGGCACGTCATTCTTTGCGGTCGCTATTAATATCCTGCTGGGCTTGTAGACGATTGATGTCAAGCTATTGAATTGCCGAGTACGATGGATAGACAGGCGAACAAAAGGCATGCGGACATTTAGACGGGATGCAAACAGACATCTATGTCGACGGATAAGACATCGAGATTTTTCGAGTATGATTGACATACAGGCAGGAGGCAGACAATAAAAGGTACGCTCAGGTACGAGAGAGAGTACAAAAAGCAGAGAGCATATAGACATGAGCTTGTGACGAGGAGACCCGCAAACAAGGAACGCCAGCGAGTGTAGGAATAAGTCCTTATTGATTTTGAGCGCGACAATAACTTAATTAATTCCATAAGTGTAGTGTAATTTATAATCAGTGTTCATGTTCACTGCAAAAAGAGTTCTCCTGCCAAATTACTCGAAAATAAGCGGAATTTCCCTCTCTTCATTTCTAACTCAGCGTGATACCGTCCCAACTAGAACAACCTTTGGCTGCCGACTTGTCTCTCGACCTGCGTGGCAGTGTAGTGCATGTGAGTAAATGGAAAGGAGCGGTCAGGGATGAGGCAGGGACGATCGCTCGAAGTCCGTGACCTGTTTGTGTGAGCACTTCTCTGGTAGTCACCAGGAATTAATCGTACAGACTACCATCACCTCGTCCAGACGACGCGGCGGCTGAATTCGACCCAGGTTCGTGTGTCAAAAATCAGCCACCTGTAGAACACGAACCCCAAGGAACACCCGGTCAACGAGACAGGGAGAGGGGTCTCAGTGCATGAACTAGTGTCACTGGAGTGTCTCTCACCGGGGGATCCTATGTTCGAGTCTCGCCAGAAGCAAGATTTTCGACACTAGCCTGTCAGGTGGGTCGAATTCAGTCGTCTGGTAGAGAATTCAAGAAGCCGGCGAGTCTGATCGGTAGTTTTCCGTGGTTTCTCCGATCAACACCAGGCGAATGCCGGAGCAGTACCCTACCAAACAGGCCACGGATCGCGCTTTTCTTCTCTTCTTCTTTCTTGTCCTATCTTCTCCCCTTACACACAGACTTACACTAACATGAAATACACTACCACATATCCCGGGAGACCGGTTGGGAGCTTAGAGCTTGTCCCGGGGCGGTGCCCCGCTGGTGGAAGAGTCCTGGTCAGAGGGAAACCCCACTAGCCGACGGTAGGTCGGCGCCGGATCTCGCCAACCAGCGGGAGAAGATCACCACCATCTCCGGAGAGAAAAACATACACTACACTTCCGGGACTAATGATCAAAGCAGTTGACGCGCCCGGGGACACGAAAAAATCAATCAATCAACTAAAACCAACCAACCAAGGCGGTGAAGGAGGCTGCAGGGGGAGAGGTGTCGCCGCAGCCGGCGCGCGAACGAGGAGCGCCTAGCGAGCGCGCGTGGTCGCGTGGGGCGGGGGTTTAGCGCCCCCTCCCCTCCCCCCCAGCGGCGGGGGGCGTTATCGGTCGACGCCTCCCGCGGGACGCGCGCCGCCTCGCGCCGCCTAACGACGCCTTTGTACGTGCTCGAATTCGGCGGCGCCGCCGAGGGCCGCGCGGCGCACGGGGCTCCGATATCGCCGCCGCTGATAAGCGCGTTGTTCATCACGCCCCGCCCCCGCCCGGTGCCAGCCACCCACCGCCCCCAAGCCACCCCTCCCCCCACGCCGCTTTACGAGTCGCTTACCGCGCTACTGCCCGGACCGTCACCGCCACCACGCTTTGCCTCGTCTCGTCCATCGAGTTACCCTGCGCTTCGGCCCGCTTCGGCCCGCTTCGGCCCGCTTCGGCCCGCTCCGGCCCGCTCCGGCCCGCTCCGGCCCGCTCCGGCCCGCTCCGGCCCGCTTCGGCCCGCTTCGGCCCGCTTCGGCCCGCTTCGGCCCGCTTCGACCCGCTTCGACCCGCTTCGACCCGCTTCGACCCGCTTCGGCCCGCTTCGGCCCGCTTCGGCCCGCTTCGGCCCGTTTCGGCCCGCTTCGGCCCGCTTCGGCCCGCTTCGGCCCGCTTCGGCCCGCTTCGGCCCGCTTCGGCCCGCTCCGGCCCGCTTTCTGGCCTGCTTTCGGCCCGCTTCGGCCCGCTTCGGCCTGCTTCGGCCCGCTTCGGCCCGCTCCGCCCGCTTCTTCGGGTTCGCTTCGGGTCTGCTTCGGCCCGCTTGGCCCGCTTCGGCCCGCTTCTTCGGCCCGCTTCGACGCCCGCTTCGGCCCGCTTCGGCCCGCTTTCGGCCCGCTTCGCCCGCTTCGGCCCGCTTCGGCCCGCTTCGGCCCGCTTCTTCGCTTGGCCCGCTTGGCCCGCTTCGGCCTGCTTGAAGCCCGCTTCGGCCCGCTTCGGCCCGCTTCGGCCCGCTTCGGCCCGCTTCGGCCCGCTCCGGCCCGCTCCGGCCCGCTCCGGCCCGCTCCGGCCCGCTCCGGCCCGCTTCGGCCCGCTTCGGCCCGCTTCGGCCCGCTTCGGCCCGCTTCGACCCGCTTCGACCCGCTTCGACCCGCTTCGACCCGCTTCGGCCCGCTTCGGCCCGCTTCGGCCCGCTTCGGCCCGTTTCGGCCCGCTTCGGCCCGCTTCGGCCCGCTTCGGCCCGCTTCGGCCCGCTTCGGCCCGCTGTTCTCCACTCACTCATTGTTTCTCATACACACACTCTTCTTTCGAAACGCCTTGGCCGAAGCACCCTCTAGCAGCTCCTTGGTCCCTATCTTCTCAATTATTCCAGTTTTAGCTCGTCCTTTCTTTTAATCGCTTACAATTTCTTCTTGTTTGATTGTTTACGTCTCGAATTCACTACTTTTCGCATAATGCTTTCACTCTTCACGCGTCTTCAGTTCATTCCAGTGCTGTGTCTTCCTTTGCTTCTTACGCAGCAGTTCGTTCCTTCCTTCCACCTGGTCCTCAATGCCTAGCAATTCTGCACTAACCTCCCTTCTCGTTATTTTTTCTCACCTTTTCATTTCTCTTCCGTCATTCACAAACCACGACACTAACACTCCAGCTTTCCCAGTTTCAGCCCTTCGTCACCATTCGTTCTGACATCAATTTTCACCGTCCTCATTTTTATCCCACTACCACCCCACCTCATTCGACCAGGCCCCTCGCCTGCCTCTGCACAACCCTTTTCCTCTTCCCTTTGAACCCCCACCCTCCGGTCCGCCCGCCGCGCCGTTGCTCTCCCTTGCCAAGCGGCGACGCCGCCGCGCTTAACACGTGACGCCGCCGCCAGTAAGCGCACGCGGTAATTTTATACACGAAACAGGACGAGGCGCCATAACTCTCTCTCTCCCTGGGGATGCGTTCATTTTCTACGGAGCTTGCCGACCGCCCCGCCTCGACCGGCCCCGCCTCGACCCGCACCGCCACCGCTTCCGTCCCCGGCCCCGCCACGCCCAGCCACGCCCCGTCACACCCCGCTACGCCATGCCCCGCAACTCCCTCGCCACGTCCTCCCCGCTCCGCCCGGGCCCCGCCCCTCCCCGCCAAGCCACCTCGCCAAGCCACTCCCGCTCCGCCCCTCCCCGCTCCGCTCCCTCCCCGCTCCGCCCCTCCCCCGCCCGTCCCTCCCCGCTCCGTCCCTCCCTCCGCCCCTCCCCGCTCCGCCCCTCCCCGCTCCGTCCCTCCCCGCTCCGTCCCTCCCCGCTTGCCCCGCCCCCACCCCAGTCCGAAGAGAAGGCGCGCTTTCGCGCCCTCCCCTCGCGGGCGCCAGATCGCCAGATACAGGAAGCGCCCTGCGTCCCAAGGGCTCCCTGAATGATCAGCTCACGCGCCGGAAAGCATTAAGTGTTCTTTGCGGGCGCTTGCTCTGGTAGCACGTGAATTGCGGCGATGGAAATGGCGTTTGACGGTGAGAAAGCGCTGCCGATGTGGGATTTTTCAGAGGAAGTAATATTGAAAAATATGAAGGTTATATCAAAATATTCTTCCGATAATATTGGTTGTTTGTTTGTGGTTACCTCTTCTTTTTATTAAATTAAAAAGAGAATCCGCATTAAGTTATTTGCCATTGTATTAAAATATTTCACAATACATGAGACAAGTGCAGTTGATTTTGAACTACTCCTATGCATCTACAAGTGTCGAAAAAGCTGTTAATTTTTTTTACCTACAAATACTAAATAAAAGGTTGTAAAATGTCCAGTTGATATGTATCGCTGTCTACTCTTCAATTCAATTCTCTGAAATGCTTTCACCACTGTCTTTCTAAAGTCTGTTGTGAGCTCTTTCAAAAAAACATGAAAACACCACGTTTTACTGAATTGGTTTACGTCAAATCGTCAGTAAATTTCCATCTAATCCAAGTGAAAAGAGAAGTTTTGACAATGTTCATAAAAATAAATGGACACCCTATTTTTCTTCCAGCACATGAATACAAATGGTCAACAACAAAAACCCACCAACAATAGCCAACTTTTTGTTTTCCACATACTCCTCAAACCCGCCGGGGCCGCTATAAGCTGTTATGAACGTTTTCCATTTGTATTTGTCGCTGTAAGTCGAGCGCGCTGCCCCGCTGTCGCAGCGCCAGAGGTTCGGAAGAGGGGTTTCCAGCCACCCACGCCGCCTCCCGTCGGCGAAGCCACCGCCCGAGATAACGCCCCCTCGCCCCGTCCTCCCACACCTCTCCCCCGCCCTTGCTTCCCGTTCTCGCACCTCCCCATCCGCTCTTCAGCAATCGCTCTCATACCGCTCTCGTTTCCGCCCTATCCCTCGTCCACGGCCCTCGTCCACGGCCCTCGTCCCCGGCCCTCGTCCACGGCCCTCGTCCCCGGCCCTCGTCCACGGCCCTCGTCCCCGGCCCTCGTCCACGGCCCTCGTCCACGGCCCTCGTCCACGGCCCTCGTCCACGGCCCTCGTCCACGGCCCTCGTCCACGGCCCTCTCACCATCGCCCCGAACCTCCACCCCGTCCGTTCTTGGTGTTCTCGCACCTCCCATCCGCTCTCTAGCAATCGCTCACGTCCCGCCCTCGCTTCCGCCTCGTCCCCTCCTCCTCCCTGCCGTCGTCGTCGTCACTCCGCCCATACAATCACCCACTCGTCCACGGCCCTCGTCCCCGGCCCTCGTCCACGGCCCTCGTCCCCGGCCCTCGTCCACGGCCCTCGTCCACGGCCCTCGTCCACGGCCCTCGTCCACGGCCCTCGTCCACGGCCCTCGTCCACGGCCCTCTCACCATCGCCCCGAACCTCCACCCCGTCCGTTCTTGGTGTTCTCGCACCTCCCATCCGCTCTCTAGCAATCGCTCGCCCGCCCTCGCTTCCGCCTCGTCCCCTCCTCCTCCCTGCCGTCGTCGTCGTCACTCCGCCCATACAATCACCCACTCTTGCCTACACCACCACTGCCGCTAGACTTCCCGCCCTCGCCCGCCCTCGCCCGCCCTCGCCCGCCCTCGCCCGCCCTCGCCCGCCCTCGCCCGCCCTCGCCCGCCCTCGCCCGCCCTCGCCCGCCCTCGCCGCCCTCGCCCGCCCTCGCCCGCCCTCGCCCGCCCTCGCCCGCCCTCGCCCGCCCTCGCCCGCCCTCGCCCGCCCTCGCCCGCCCTCGCCCGCCCTCGCCCGACCGTCCTACGCCGTCGCCCCCAGGGGAGCGATCCGGGCCCTCGGCGGTGGCGGCGGTGCCGGCCGCAGCGCCCTCGCCCTCCCGTCCGGTAATTAAATCTGCGAGGACGGGAGGGGGCGGGCGACGCCGCGTCGCGTCGCGTCGCGGCGAGGCGCTGCCATTACTCGCGACGGCCGCACAATCGGCGGCGGCGGCGGCGGCGGCGGCGGCGACAAAGGCGCGGGGCCAGCGCTATCGCCGCGCCGACAAAACACACGCGGCGCCGCTGACAGCGCCCACGCAGCGGCAGGCGAGGGGAGGGGCGGCGCGGCGGTTGGCAGCGGCAGAGGGGGCTGCGATAAGATGAGCGGCAACATCGGCGCCTCCGGAAAACCACTGACCAGGAGAACTAAACGTTCGAATATTGACGCAGGAGGATTTTTCACTCCCGGTGTAAAGCTTGGTTCTCTTTCTGCATGAAAATCGAATGGGTCGGCTGCTCTGATTAATTCATTGATTGATTGCTAGTGATTCTGGGCGCATCAACTACTATGGTTATTAGTCCCGTAAGTGTAGTGCGTGTGTTTTTGTTGTTTTTTTTGCTCGGGACGTGGCGGTGGTCTTCCCTCGCTGGATGGCCAGATCTTGCACCGACCTACCGTCGGCTACCGGGCTTTTCCTCAACCAGGTATCTCCCACCAGCCGGGTACCGCCCCGGCCGGGACAAGCTCTAAGCTCCCGACCGGTCGCCTGGAATATGTGGTGGTGTACTGCATGTTAGTGTGTGTAAGTGGTGAAGATAGGACAAGCAAGAGGAAGGAAAGATCGCGCGCGGTCCGTGGCCCGTTTGTTAAGGTACTGCTCCTGCATACGCCTGGTGTTGATCGGAGAAACCACGGAAAACTACCGATTAGAGAAGCCGGCCGCTAGAATTCTCCTCCAGACAGCGACTGAATTCGACCTAGCTGAAAAGCTAGTGTCGAAAATCCTGCCACCGTCAGGACTCGAACCTAGGACCTCCCGGTCAGAGGCGCTGCAGTGACATCAGCTGATGCACTGAGCCACAGCTCCCGGTCTCTGATTGGTAATTTTCGTGTTTTTTTTCTATCTACACCAGGCGAATGCCGAAGTAGCACCGTACATACCATCCGTAAATCATGAGTGGTCTTTCTTCCCTCGCTATACTTACACACATTTACATGGGGTGAATACCTAGAGAAGGAACAATCCGCAATCCGATGTTCACATTCACATATCCCACGCTCCAGCCTGGAGGAGCACCGGGAATAACATGCACTACACTTATGGGACCCACGAACTCTGTAGTTGAGGTGCCCAGAATCAACCCCTGACTCACATCAGAGGTGTAGTACCGCAGCAGCGCTCACAGTGGCACTAGGGTGACGGAGGCAGAAGCGGTGGGCGTGGCCAAGGGCTGGCTAGCGTCGGTGGGAGTGCGGTTGCGGTGCTGCGGGCACAATGGCCGTCGTGCGAACGCTATCGCTCAGCGGCCCCCGCCGCCCCCGCCCCACCAAGGTTTTCCCCGATTGCAGCCTGCCAGCGTCCGCCGCTCCCGCTCGCGCCGGGTCCAAGGGGAAGCCCTGCTGGGTTAGGAGAACGGGCGCGGGATTGGGTGTCAGTCCCCATTGCGGCTGGAGTTTATCGTTTCTACGAAAAACAACTTCATCGCGGTTGGGGCGTTGGCTCTTCTGGGTAAGCAAGTACACGATCAGATAAAGAACCTCCAAATCAGACCAACCGTCGTGTGTTTTTCTGGTGCCCTTCATATACGAATTCAATTTCGCCGATTTTTAAGAATCAATTACAAATTTAGAGAAATCATTTTATTATATCCTCAATTACTGTTGAAGATTTTTCTTGTGAGGTTCTATATATTCCTTTAACTACATTCGACCTACTGCTGTTGGTGACGCAACAATTCTATGAAAACGATTCTAAAATTTATTGTTCAAAACAAATTGAAAGGGCCCTTCATATACGAATTCAATTTTGCCGATTTTAAGAATTAATTACAAATTTAGAAATAGCATTTTATTAAATCCTCAATACTGTTGAAGACTTTCTTGTTAGTGAGGTTCTATATATTCCTTTAACTGCATTCGTTCTACTGCTGTTGGTGACACACTAATTCTACGAAAACGAATCTAAAATTTACTATTCAAAAATGTAAAGAAAGAAATATATTCGATACTTCGCTCCTTGTTGGTTGATCGTGGAAAGGTGGCCGGAATGAGAATGAAGTGTTGAGAATTGTCAGGGTCTAGTTCGGGACGGTGCTTGCATTAAGAGGGATTTTATGTCTCGTTGAGATGTGACAGGAATTATAGTAGTTTCATTTCGAAGTTGGTTGTATTCTAACAAAATATTCATTGTTTGTTACCGTGGGAAGTTAATTTTTAGATGCATCTCCTTGTGTAGCTTCAGCTCTGGTATTTCTTTTCGACTGTTCAGATATTTGCGAAATTGCATTTTTATTTTTGAGTATAAAAACAAATAGATACCAATCTTCGCCGAAAGACTCGCACCTGCATCACGTATTAAGGATGGTCTGTCACCTGCTAGCTACACCACAGATTTTCCTCAATTTGTTACGATTGATTGATTTTTTCGTGTTTCCGGGCGCGTCAACTGCTTCGGTCATTAGTCCCGTTAGTGTAGTGCATGTTTTCTCGGGAGATGGCGGTGATCTTCCCTCGCTGGATGGCGAGATCCGGCACCGACCTACTGTCGGCTGGTGGGGTTTCCCACTAACCAGGACTCTCCCACCAGCGGGGCACCGCCCCAGCCGGGACAAGCTCAAAACTCCCGACCGGTCTCCCGAAATATGTGATAGTGTAGTGCATGTTAGTGTAAGTGTGTGTGTAACAGAAAAGGATAGGACAAGGAAGAGGAAGGAAAGATCGCGCATGGTCCGTGGCCGGTTTGTTAGGGTACTGCTCCGGCATTCGCCTGGTGTTGATCGAAGAAACCACGGAAAACTACCGATCACAGTAGCCGGCCGCTAGAATTCTCCTCCAGACAGCGACTGAATTCGACCTAGCTGAAAAGCTAGTGTCGAAAATCCTGCCGCCGTCAGGACTCGAACCTAGGACCTCCCGGTCAGAGGCGCTGCAGTGACATCAGTTGATGCACTGATCTACAGCTACCGGTAATTTGTTACGAACAGTGTTCAGTTTTACATCAATTTAAAGACGTACTTGTAATTTTCTTTTAATGAAATACTTGTCTTTTTTAAATTTTCAGTATTATTATTATTATTATTATTATTATTATTATTATTATTATTATTATCATCATCATCATCATTATTATTATCATTATCATTATTAATTGCAGAATAGTTGTGGAATGGTGATGAAGTTATAGTCGCATGCCGCCCGCACCGCCTGGAATCAGTCAGTTGCCTCCGAGAAGGCAAAATGATTGGACAGCATTGCTATAATTGATGCCAACTTTCACTGAAGGTGAAGAAAAAACTGAGTAGCCTGTTCTCTTTATTCAAACGTTGGAATATTCAGTGGCCAGTGCCCAATAAAGAATAAGTATTTCTAAAAGTAAAGTATAATCAAATTAAAATATTGAAAAAGTATATTTAATTATCTTATTATTTAGATAATATCGTATTTTGAATAAAATATCAACTATGAGATTTCAAGAACTTTACATAATTTCTAACATAAGTTTAAGATCCAACATCCATTTTCCCTCCTGACACTGCCGTTTGAAATAATTAAACAAGTATTTTGACTCTTTCTGCAATAAATATTATTTAATATTTAAAAGTAGATACATCAAAATGTATATTTAAATTCATGGCTTTTTGTATGGCGATAGAATATAGTGTTAGAGACATGTTTGTTCTTTTGTCCTGCTCCTACTCCATTATACTTTTGCGCCATCCATCTTCGTTATCTTTTGTAAGTCGACCAGAATCTAATAATCGTAGTTTGATTCTTCAACTTGTTACATTTCTTGTCGACTATTTGACACTTGTAATACCACTAGATATAGTCGCACATTGAATTTTATACCTCCTTCCTTACCATCCATCATAACATTTTAATCTTCGCCAAATCAAATTTTTTCCAATTTTCTTCTCCATATATCATCTTCGGTCACTCTAGCTTGAACTTTCTACTTTGTCCCCGGAGCTCCATCCACGATCATATTACGTCTAGATTGGTGTAGTTACATTATGACTTAAGTGAATAGGCAAAAGCCTTTTTACCAAACAATGCTATACTTTGGTTCACTAAAAAACTTTGTAGTTATAAAAATACTACTATTTTTTATATTACATGACCCCAATCATTTAATATACGAACTATTGAACATTTAGAACTTGCTTTGTTGTTAGAATATTTTGAGAGTGAATATACTATAGGAGTGTGCCACTATAGAGCCACAATGACAGATTATTATCTGCCAAGAATTCTAATTAAAAATAGAATTAAGTATTTTTCCACGTCGTGTTCTTCTCCTAGTTTATCTTTTAAGTGACTTTTTGTAAGCAACATTTAATAAGTATATGCCAGTTACTGAAGGCGAATCATTCAGGCTTACATTAATATACGGGTTATAACATTTATGAAGTCAACAAGAAATGTAGGAAGATTTTGAAACGAATTATTTCTACGTTAAGAAATTAATATTATTGGTTTTGTTGTTAGTAGTTTCCCAATGTAACAGACACAGCAGAAGGTTTTGCTTTTTTTACAGTAAAAAATTCGAAGGATTTCAAAATATGTTACGGAAACGTCGGGTACTCTCTCTTATTGTCGGACTACTCAATCGACTAGTTTCAAATGACTCAAATCGCGTGATCAATTTTACAGCTCTCTTAAGGCTTCAACGTCTTTTTGAAGAGTTTCTCGACTAAACTCACTTCTAGACATATCAATGTGTGTTCTACATTAAATACCTGAGGATGTTAAAATAACTCAATACACGATTGGCTAGTAACATTACTCATAGATGTTAAAATAACTCGTGTAGTCGAAGAAGCTAGTCATCCCTACAACAATACTAGTAATAGGACTATGTTCGGGGGAATCTGTTTCGCTTTGTTTTGTCAAATACCACTTCGTGTTATCTCTTTCTTATCGGAGAATTAAGTGCGGTGACAAAGACATCGTCACCAGCATTGTTGAGCAGGACATAATTCGGCGGAAAGTCGAACAATGAGAAAATGTGTTTTTCCTTTGTAATGGTGCAAAGCAAAAGTTTCGTAGTTTCGTAAATTTCGTTTCAGTTTCGTAAATTATTTTATTGTACTCAGGATAATTAGTTCATTGGCCTTTTAGTCAATTCCTTTTCAAAGTCTTCCATTACCTCTTGCAAAGATACGAACATCACATCGAATCTTTTCGTGGTTGCGTCACTGTAAAAAAAAATAGCAAATTCTTCGACATTTTATCCGCACATTTTCTGACTCGACCTTTCTCGTTTTATTTTTATTCTCTTGTACTGTGTAACACGTCATTTATCGCGGGGCGTATACCCTTACTCACACATCTCTTACACCTGACACGTTGGCACCTTCCCAAACAGAGGCGGAGTCTCCTTCTGAACGATAATTAAGTTTCACGCTAACGGCGCCTGACATTTCGAATTTCTGAAGAAATTAATTCCCCGATTCCCGATTTCTCTTGATTGAGCTGACTTCCTTTAGCGATGAATCCTTTCTATTTATCATTTCTGCAGTTGATAAGTGGAAGAAACGGTGAGTCCTGAAAATAACTAGCAAACACACTGCTGCAAAAGTGGCACACATCACCACATGTATTTACAAAGCTGACTGAGTGTGAACCATAACGTTATGTGAACCATAACAAATATAACGACAAATTTATTTAGTATTTTTGATTATTGAACAAATTTTAATACAAATTATTATAATAAATTATGTTTAATAATGAACAGTAATTTATTAATTTAAGTAATTAAAATAGCGAAGTAAGATTTATTTATATTAATGTTTTTGTTCCATATCTAACAGAAAAATATCATTAATTCACATTAGGGCTGGTAATATTTACTAATTTATTGAACAATTTTACAGAGAATTTTATCCTTCGCGTTTGCAAAGTTGTACTCGTAAAAGGAAAAATGCTGTTTCTTGTCTCTCTGAATTCGTGGTGAGATTTATTATTTTTTTCTTCTGACGTAATTCCTTTCCCAATCCTGCAATTGCGCCCCCTTCTTCGCCAATTCCCTCGCGTCGGATGTGCACTTTCCGCAGGAAATTGAGTTTTTGCCATTCCCCGGATATTGCACTCATTCACCTGCATGGGATGCCATATCCTGTCGCCATTCCATCATCCAGTTGCACTCGCCTGCTCGTCAGAACGGGCATGGATGAACACGAAACGTTCTGTCGCCAAACACCAGCGACAACGGCAAAGCAAGCTCCGAATTTAATTATTTTGAATATTCCATTAAGGCTGTATTGTAAATAAAACGTATTATTCGTTTAGGGAAAACAAGAATGAGATTTGTGAACGACTCTTTCATCATCCTCTCATATAAGAAACACCACTTAGAATCGATTCAAGTGTAAGTTCAACTAATGGAATACAACAGTAGAAAAATATTAAATTTACTAATAATACTTAGTCTCTGCAGAAATCTCTAACCATTATAATAGATTTTATTATCGAAATTCGAGATGTTTAATTTTTTATAAATGCACGCTGGAATATACGATCTCCCCTTACTCTTAAAGGTCTGTTATCCACACTTCTATAAATATAGACATTGTGTTATTACAACAATACATAACAATAGCTTTCATATCTTGCTCTCTGCAACTGCAATCGTGGTTTACTTTCTAAAATTGTTCCATTCTCGAAACCTGCCATTAATTGTGATATTGTCTGTCTTTTCAAATTTTTCCTACTGAATAGTACCTCTCAGATGTGGAGATGTCCTAAAAGATTGGATTATCATCAATATGCATTTCCTAAGGCTTTTTTGTTAGTTACATCATCTCTTTAATACTCCACAGTATCATTCAATTTCGAAAGGACGCAATGTATGCACTCTAAAGAGGAAGAAAATAACCTCAGAGTCACTTTTTTCTAGAAACATTAGTTTAGGACGTTTTCTCTTTTTCAGGGATAGATTCAGAGAAGTGCTGTAGCCAGTTTGTTTTGGAAAAAGTGAGTGCATTCAATTATGAGGACATATTTTTATTACGCAATATTTTAAAAAGTACTCACCGCGTTGAAAATTTGTATCACTGCTTCACGTATATTTTAGTAATCACTGCCTTCATTTAAAAATATATTATTTCTTAACAAAATACATGAATCTTTTAAAACGCAGCACTAATTCAATTTTCATGACATGGGTTTCTCTTCCACAAATTCATTCCGCGATTTCATCTCACTAAGTAACGCGCAATACAGACCTGCAATCACAGAGACCTTCGTTGTGTGAGCTTCGCACGCGTGACGGGGGTTGGGAAGGGGGTGGGGGAGGGGCAGAGGCTTTTGAAGGTGACGGAGGCACCGACGAAATTTTCAATTTAATTTTGCGCCGGTGGCACCTGCGATGGCCTTTGAAGCGACGCGCGGCGCAAAGTTGATTTTGTGCTCGCAACGCGCGCCAAATCGCATCCGGCGCCAATGAATTTATATGCTTATGGTTTGCTGTTCCGACACGCCGGCTTGTGAGAGGGTCCTGTGTGCACGTGCGTTACCTATGACACTTAAGTTGTCATTTACATGCCAAAGGAGGAAGAGACGGGGGCAGAGAGGAAGAGTGTGGAGTTAATACGAAAATCTTACGTGAAAAACGATATTTTGTTAATACGAAAATCTTACGCGAAAAACAATATTTTGATGTCATTCGGACCGGGAGGGGCTGCTCAGTGCATCAACTGATGTCATTGCAGCGCCTCTGACCGGGAGGTCCTAGTTTCGAGTCCTGACGGCGGCAGGATTTTCGACACTAGCTTTTCAGCTAGGTCCAATTCAGTCGCTGTCTGGAGGAGAATTCTAGCGACCGGCTGCTCTGATTGGTAGTTTTCCGTGCTTTCTCCCGATCACCACCAGGTGAATGCCGGAGCAGTACCCTTACAAACGGGTCACGGACCGCGCGCGATCTTTCCTATCCTCTTTCCTTACACACACACACACACACAAACACTAACACGCACTACACTACAACATATTCTGGGAGACCGGTCGGGAGCTTAGAGCTTGTCCCGGCTGGGGCGGTGCTCCGCTGGTGGGAGAGTCCTGGTTAGGGGGAAACCCTGCTAGCTGACGGTAGGTCGGCGCTGGATCTCGCCATCTTCTGAGGAAAGAACATGCACTACACTTACGGGACTAATGACTTGAGCTGTTGACGCGCCCGGAATCACTAACCAACCTAACATTGATGTCACTCAGGTTGAATAACTTTTAAATCCAATAAAGCTACTTCAAGTGATTGATTTGTCACTGTGTCTGGATGTGATTACGTTTAATAACAAAAAATTCGAATGGCGGTGCGAGTGTTAATTCCTAATTTATTTTCGAAAAATAAACAATTATTAAAGTATTAGTTTCAAACGTCGACTTTTGCTCAAAGTCTGAGACATTTCGAAATACGGAAGAAAATCGAGGTAGTACAATCATGTTGTATATTCTTGGTAAGTTGTCTTTCTACTAATGAAGAATTGGTGAATTTCTTTAAAAATCTTGGCATAATGATTTCCAATTTCTTAAAAACTTATAAATATAATGAAATTGTTAAAATAATATCGACTATAGTCATGGAAACCGAGTCTTGAAATTCGGTTAATTATATCTGTTCATTTGTGATATTTAATGACACATTTTACACAAAATAACACAACGGGTGAGTTACCTTAGAACATTAAACGTAGAATAGTGTCAATATGTCCATGAAATGCACATGAGGAAACTTCAAAGGGCTCAATTCAAGCAGTCGTGATATTTAAAGTATGAAATGTTACAAACACAAATTAATCATTTTGCGAAAGAAAACTTTAAAAATTGCTATTAATGTTAATTTTATTACACATTTGAATCACTTTATACTGATTAAGTTTGCTATAAACACAGCTATCTCCGCAACGCAATACATTTCTATTATTTAACTGATGGAAATACAAAGAAATGCCTAAAATCCACGATTCAACGAATTCCAGGTTTTGTCGTATTTAGGCTACATCACGTTATTTACAGTGAAGATAACAAATGCTCTTCTACTAAAACTTATGATATGATTAGTTAATACAAATTAAAACGCTCTTTTGATTGCTAAAGCAAATCTTTTCAACAACCGATATTTAGTTATATTGTGATGTAAGAAATAAGAAAGAGAATGGGGGAAGAGGTTGCATTTCATTTCCATTTGAACATGAATAATCTGAAATCATACATTTCAGAATATATTTTCAAATATTGTTAAACGACACGTGAATCATCGATATTTGTATGGAATCAAACAGTTAAAAGGGCGTCTGACTTTCTGGACAGTGTACTCCAATACATGTCCTTTCAGATTCGTACACGAGTGCTATTTTCAGGCATGTGAATATTTACAATTATAGACCGCACGCATACAATTTACAAACGTTTGCCAATAAAAGCCGGGAGTGTGTAACTTTTATCACGCATCGACACAAATGCACCATTCACAGCGGCAGAAACCATGTTTAAGTGCCGCAAGGTGGAAATAACGAAACAATGGCTCTCGTGTCCCAATGCACCAGAGGTAAAAAGGTTTCGTCGACCAGAAGCGCAGCGACCATCACGTGGATTTGCGCACTCAGCGACGCAACACAGGAGGCCGTGAGCCTACGCAGCAGTGGGCGGATTAGAGCGTTCACAGTGGGCCGAGGCACGGAACGTTTGACCCTAAAATGTAGGTCACGGATAATAGACTGTTTCTCAATTTCTTTTACCTCAGTCAGAGCACAAAGTAGATTCAAATAGCTGAGAGGGAGGTAGGATTTTAGACCTCACAGGTCATTATAATGATGAATATTATGATACCTAATAATTTTAAATTTCTCAGCCCGGTCTGAATTGAAAAAAAAGTATATTTGTAGAAACATGATCAGAGAACTTTTATTAATACAAATAAAGGCATTTTATTTGACAAAATTTTAACTGCTTAGTTAAGTATAACAAATTCCTAAGTGCTAATTTAATCATACCTGAAACCTTGAACATTGTATTATTGTAACAAAAGTAAATTATTGCATGATTGGTTTATTATTGCATGGTGCTGTTCGTCTGAAACACATCGATTAATTTTTGACTTTATATACAAAATATCAAAAGGGCAAATAATATCAACTTTTTTTGTCATATCATTAAAATTGCCAGGCGGATCACTAGTCGTTCACGAACCATGGTGCGGATCTGGGAACAGATCTAAAGCATCTACCCTCGGAAGGATCGCATCGAGGTAGTGCAAATATTGATCAACAAGCCTAAGGTGTGCGGTCGTCTCCCACACAGTCAACAGCAGGCACAAAGAAGTGGTCGAAATGTTTCCACCTTCAATTGAACACCCAACAAACGCACACTCCCATATGTGTTAGTATAGTTCATTAACTAACAATTACATCTAGCGTAGTTAATTTTTTCCATGAGTAAGAAATATGATTTGATATTCTTCAGGATTTCTGGTAATTTTGTTTCAATGCCTTCTTCTCGTTTAACTGTCTCCCCTGACAATTTCCTCTAATTTAGCCCGCATTGTTTTCAGTAAAATTGAATTAAACACCCCTTGGGAATATCTAGTAACAAGTACACACAACAAACTTGTTTTAAGATGGTGAATTGTTATTATCTACCCGAATAAACACATAATTCGTTGTTTTCTGCCCCATGCCGTTAATTTTATCGTCAATGTATATTAGTTTAAGTCTCATACGGAATTTCCAATAACAAATCATCAAACATGTTAAATTACAGCAGGTATGCGGACCATACTGTGAGTTGAAGTGCTAAAAGGCAGAGCCAATCAGGTGAGGAGCCCAACGATTGTTCGATCCTAATTGATGCAGGTTAGGACCATATGTTCTGTATATTCCTGTTTTTCAGGAGAATCTTTAACATCCAGGAACTGTTCGGAGGAAGCCAAGGTAACAATCAGTCGGAGTCGTTGATTTCTAAAGCTCCTCTCCATACAGTTACTTCATTCGACGCAGCATCATGACTGCTGGTATCGCATACGCTTCAGTAGCCAACAAAGATATGAAAAAGGGTTAATAAGGAATATTTACTTAACACTGGTACTAGTTTTAGTACATTAAAACGTTTTATTAAATTTCTTCAATTCTAAAATTTCGTTGAATGCTTAAATTAGAATTCAGACCTCTCTTCCTTACACTATTGCACAATTCCTGAAGAGAGAGGCTCACATTTTCTCGTATGCAGTACACATATTTTCCAGACACCTCACAAAAAATACCTTTTAGCGACTTAGTGATTTTGTCTAGGTCTGGTCTGCCCAAGAGGGCGGCCAATTTTCGGACCCCTTGCCCAGCATGAACCAGCGAGCAAGCGGTGTAGCGCGCTGCTTGTCGAATCAGACGAGGAGGGATGGCAGAGACGGAGGGGAGGCGACCCTCTAGGATCAATCGGCTTTAGTTTAGTGAAAGGTCACTGGCATATGGACAAGAGAGCCATCGTGGGCAGTCGGGCCTTATTTCTTGCATTTGACTAGGGCTGATCTAGTGTTCAGAATGATACGAAACCTCTCATTAACGCGTACGGTTGGTTGGCTTGTTAGTAAACGTCAACAGCTTAGGTCATTAGTCGCGTAAGAGTAGTGCATGTTTTTTTCTATGGAGATTGTGATCTTCCCCTGCTGGATGGCGAGATCCAGCGCCGACCTACCGTCGGCTGGCGGGGATTCCCTCTAACCAGGACTCTCCTACCAGCGGGGTACCGCCCTAGCCGGGACAAGCTCTAAGCTACCGACCCGTCTCCCGGAATATGTTGTGGTGTATTGCATGTTAGTGTAAGTGTGTGTGTTGGGGGAGAGGATAGGACAAGGAAGAGGAAGGACAGATTGCGCGCGGTCCGTGGCCCGTTTGTTAGGGTACTGCTCCGGCATTCGCCTGGTATTGATCGGAGAAACCATGGAAAACTACCGATCAGAGCAGCCTGTCGCTAGAATTCTCCTCCAGACAGCGACTGAATTCGACCTAGCTGAGAAGCTATTGTTGTTTCTTTTTCGAAAATACATTAGGAATTAACACTCGCACCGCCATTCGAATTTTTTGTTATTAAACGTAATCACATCCAGACACAGTGACAAATCAATCACTTCCATATTGAAGTAGCTTTATTGAATTTAAAAGTTATTCAACCTGAGTGACATCAATGTTAGGTTGCTAAGTGATTCCGGGCGCGTCAATAGCTTAGGTCATTAGTCCCATAAGTGTAGTACATGTTCTTTCCTCAGGAGATGGTGAGATCCGGCGCCGACCTACCGTCGGCTAGCATGGTTTCCCCCTAACCAGGACTCTCCCACCAGCGGGGCACCGCCCCAGCCGGGACAAGCTCTATGCTCTCGACCGGTCTCCCCGAATATGTGGTAGTGTAGTGCATGTTACTGTAAGTGAGTGTGCAATGGAAGAGGATAGGACAAGGAAGAGGAAGGACAGATCGCGCGCGGTCCGTGGCCCGTTTGTTAGGGTACTGCTCCGACATTCGCCTGGTGTTGATCGGAGACTACCGATCAGAGCAGCCGGCCGCTAGAATTCTCCTCCAGACAGCGACTGAATTCGACCTAGCTGAGAAGCTAGTGTGGAAAATCCTGCCGCCGTGGGGAGTGGGAACCTAGGACCTCCGGTCAGAGGCGCTGCAGTGACATCAGTTGATGCACTGAACTACCGCTTACAGAAAACACGTACGTTCAAATCGATATTTTTTTAAGCCGATGAAATTTCGGTAATTGAAAAAACTGTCAAGTTCGTCGTAGAATAGTCACAAACGTTAAGCTTTAAGTTATTGAGAGATTTGTAATTTCTGTTCGTGTGGCATAACGTTCGCCCGTGGATTCATGTGGTTCGTCCAGTGCTTAGGGCTGGAGCGAGAGGGGCGGAGTGGGGGACTCCCAACGTCCGGCGCCGGCCACGCCCCCCCCCGCCCCGCCCCCTCCCCCGCCCCACCCCCGTCCCGCCCCTGGCGCTGGGCCGTTGCGGCGATCGATCGGAGGCTGCGGCCGCTGCGCTGCATGGGTGAGGCCAGCACGCTCGCGTACGCGCCCCTCCTTTCCCCCTCTCCCCTCCCCCACCCTTCCCCCACCCCTCCGCGCGGGCGGTTGTACTCGGCCACGCGGGCGCGAGGCGCGAGGCCCGCTCGCGCGCGCTATCATTAGAGCGCGCAAGCGCGGCCATTTACTTGGCCCGAAATAGCGCGGCAAAAGCCATTTATTCTGGTTAAAATAGGGGGTGCGAAATGAATGCAATATGATAAATGACTTTTTTCAAAATATTTCTAGCCAAAATGGCACTATACTTTAATTCTGTTACACATCCACCAGGTATTTCTTAACATTTTCTACTAACAGAATCACCAATCAAACAATATTTTTCATTAATCAAAATTATTTTTAAAATGACACTACTCTTCGGCATGATTATTACGAAATTGTTTTATCCGTAATCCACAAAATGCTAGTGTGGACCGATTATTATGATGTATTATGTGTTATTTAACACTGACCACTGCCACTGAATACTAAACCGAGACGTATCATAACACATCATCTACAGGGATGTTCAGTCCTCGAAGGCTATGCTCAAGCACGAGTGCACTTCCTTGTGCCGAGAGAAAGTCTGCCGGCGTCAGTGAAATGAATTCAAGAATTTGTACCTGTATTGTGTGGCTTTCTCCAAGCAGTTTGTGATAGCTCCTAATCCTGGAGCTTGAGTTCAGTACTTTCTGACTAATATCACGCCTCCTCTTGTAGAGAAAGACAAAATCCGACAATCTCCACAAGTTGACCAGGTCTCCATCGGTGCGATGACAATAAGGGAAATAAAAACAGAAGAAAAGGGACATATCGAAATAACGTAAACTAAGTTTGGGAAAAAATGTAGGCAAAAAGAGAAAACGAAAATCTTCTAAATCTCTTCCAGAAGAATGGTTAAGAGGTTCCTTATAATTCAAAGTTTCAAAATGGTAACAATAATGACAAGGCATTTTACGAAACTGTCAGAATTCAGTCATCAGCTTTGGGAATCCTTGCTTATGAAAAGTGGGTCAACAATTATTACAATTAACTTTTATCATTCATACAAATTCATATGAAACACTCGGAATGTGTTGTTACCAATCTTCTTGCAAATCTAGTTCGTTTTTTGTTGTTGCAATTGTTAAATTCTAATAAATGTGAAAATAGTAAGCAAATTAAAATGAGATTCAAGAGAAATCTTTGTAAGCGTAAAGTAATGAGACTTGCATCAGTTTGTTACAACAAAAAACTTAATTGACTCATATAAAATCATGGCTCTTACTAATGCTTACTCCTGTAATGGTTACTTAACTACGTCAGAAATTTCAAAAAACGGTTTACGAATGTCAATTGTTTCATTAGCAACAAAGCCATTTTTAATTGTACGACATCAATTACACATTTAGTTAATTTTAGTTGAAAGATGTAACTTAATTTGCGGTAATTTATATGCCATGTAAATCGTACTGTTTCGTACCAGCCCGATTTCCCCTGCCTAATGCCTTTGAACAAACCGAGCAATGAGCCCGAGTGTCGGTTTGAGTCCGCTCTTCTGCGTGGCTTTCGCTGGGTATGTCTCGCTCCCCTTCCTTCGATCGCCCGTACCCTCGCCCCGACATCTGCCCCCTCCTCCGGAGGGCTTTGGGGGCGCCCGCCTCATTGCGTCTCGGGAGGGGGGCGCCCAGTTATAGAACGATTTTCGTAAGGATGAGCCAAGTGACAGCTAGTGCTGGCAACATAACTGAAGGTTCTGTGGTCGTTGTGCCCTCGAGCCCATTAGACTCCCTTCCTGCATTCGTTCGTTCGCAGTTGGCTAACTTGTAAACGGCTTCCACGCGCTTCCTTT
>BLKR01007737.1:0-32101 GCA_011170035.1 Teleogryllus occipitalis
GAGAGAGAGAGGGGGGGGGAGCAAGTGATGTAGCAGAACGGAAGAGAAAGGAAGAAGAGGGACGGCAATGAATTAGGAAGGGGGTGAAGGAGGAAGGAAGTGAAAGAGAGCGTGAGGAAGGAATTGAAGACGTGTGGGAAGAAAAGGGTCAGAGGGAAGGAAAGAAATGGCAATGAGTAAATAAATGAACAAACAAAAGGGAGCGTCGCCATAAACACGAATAATGAACTGCTGTGCACGGGACGTCGAGCAAAAAGCCGATCGGCCGGATATGGGCCAGAAGAATGAAGAGAGAGCGGACGAGGGTATATGGGCAGAAAGGGCGGGCGAGCGGACGAGGGAAGCATGGAGAGAGCGAGGGGGTGGGCTTGGGCGAGAGTGTGCGTGAATGAGGGAGGGTAGACGAGATGGACGACGGGCAATCAGGCAGGTGAAGCGGGACAAGACGGAGCGGCTGGAAGAGCAAGGGGAGCGGAGGGAGACGGGCAGTGAGGGCAAGACCAGCGAGTGGGGACCGAGCGGGGTGGGGAGCGGTGAGGCACGGCCGAACAGACAGGGGCGGGGCGGGGGGAGAGGAACGGGAGTGCCCGGAACGGGACGGGATGGAGCGAAGCAGGGTGGGGCGACGTGGTGCAACGGGGCGGGGTAGGGCTGGACTTGGGCGGGGGCTGAGGGGGATCGGTGCGGGGACGGGGCGGAGCTACGCAGAACCGAGTGGTGTAGTAGGAGGCGTGATGGGGCGGTATGGGGCGTGATGGGGCGGTATGGGGTAGGGCGAGGCGATATGGGGCGGGGCGAGGCGATATGGGGCGGGGCGCGGCGGAGTGAGGCGGGCTGGGTGGTACTGGGCGGAGCAGAGCAGGGCAGGTTGCGGAGTGACGAGGCGGGGAGGGGCGCTGCAGAGCCGAGCGGAGCAGAGTGGTGAAGTAGGGGGCGCAGCCGATCGGAGCGGGGCCGGCGGAACGGGCGCCTGTGCGGCGTGCTCGTGGGAGGGCGCGGCGCGTGGCGGGCGTGCGCTCCACTGGGCCGGCGCGTGCCCAAGTACTCGTGTGGGGCGCCCACGGCTCAGTGGGCCACGCGCACGCACCGCAGCACACGACTCACCGCGCGAGTGAACACGGAATTCAAATACATATTCTTCAGTCAAGACGAAAAGTACTACTTGTATTTCCATTAAAAATCCACTTTTATCTTCTTCATGTTACTCAACAATAAACAGACATCAGAAATATCACATCTCCGTGAAGTGAAAAGTAATTTACTTAAAAAGTAATATACTGTAAAAAACTTCATGAATATACTTACTTATATTAAAGTATATTCACTAATGTGATCGCCTTTAGAGGCTGTTTACTTACGTATTCCAAGTAGGTTAAATGATTCGTTATTTTATCCTTACAATATAGGATATTATCGAAATTAATACAGTTCCATAAATCGTGCACGCAGGCAGTTAGAAAATAAGTCAATAAAATTAAAAAGGCGATGGGTTAAAATAAAGCGTATGCTACACATGGCTAATGATTGTTATATGCTGGTTAGTAATTTTACTTTTGCTCCACCACTCAGGTGAATAATCAACTAAGTTACATGTGATGATCTCTTCTAATCACTTGTAAGATAAATAACAATTGTAAAATACATTTTATCCTCTACGGATTAGACAACTGTATTTTAGACACTCGTCATATGCCTCGGCCAGGACAACATAAAGAATACCTTTTTTATTTTGTGAATCAAAAAATGGATTTCGCCATTACAAATGTATTAAATTACTATTTCTAAAACAGTACCATATCAAAATACACAACCAGTACATTTCATTTAGGTATCTCTGAAAACACAACAGAAAATAATGAAATGCCGACAAAGGCTAGAGCTGTTATAATATCTCAGTCTGTGAAGAAATCTTGAAAATTGTACTAATGAATACTATAAAGTATGGTAATCAGGAGTAAAAATATTTTATTCTCTTACATAATAAACTACTATTAATAAGTCATTACGACCCCACATAAAACGTTTCCATGTTTGTGAAAAGACACGTAATTTTCCTGAAATCTCCTCTGAAGTGAAAAAACACAATTTACAATATACAATTTACCAGTCCACATGTTTGGCATCAGAGGAACACAAAAGCATAACATTACTATGGATACGAGAAAGTATAATTCTAAAATTAAACTGTTACAATAAATTAGTATCATTATAGCTATCAACTGTCAACAATGAAATCACACACCCTATAACTCAAAGCCCGGTCACGCACCACACGTCCAGAAACAAAAAGACTCCGAACAGGCTATGAGCGCAAACAGAAATGAAAAGTATGTAATTAGTTCAACATCTCTGAACTAGTCGAAATCTCTATTCATTATCCGGCTGCTCTGATCAATAGTTTTACGGGCATTTTCCGATTAACATCATGCAAATGCCGGAGCAGTACTAAAACAAACGGGCCACGGACTGCGCGCGATATTTTTTTCCTTTTCCTTGTTCTATCTTTATCCGCATCTTACACAGCCTTATACTCACATGCATTGCACTACCACACATGCCAGGAGACAGGTTAGGAGCTTAGAGCTTGTCCCGGCTGGGGCGGTGCCACTCTGGTGGGAGATACCTGGTTAGGGAAAATCCCTACAAGCTGACGTAGTTCGCGTCGGATCTCCCCATCCAGCGGAGGAATGTATGTCACCTCCCTTGATAAAAAGACGCAAAAATCTTACAGAACTAATGACCTTATTAGTTAACGCATTAATCAAACAATCTATTCACTATATTCTCTGTTCACTACTACAGCGCAGGAATAAAATTCCATTCACCACTCCCTCTTCCGCTATCCCCAAAGGCTCCATACCAATTCCACCCTTTCCGCTTCGTAACCTCTGTTCCAAAACGCAACATTCCTCTCCGCAACCCCCATTCAATTGATTGACTGATTGATTTTTTCGTGTTTCCGGGCGCGTCAACAGCTTTGGTCATTAGTCCCGTTAGTGTAGTGCATGTTTTTTTCTCGGGAGATGGCGGTGATTTTCCCCCACTGGATGGCGAGATCCGGCGCCGACCTACCGTCGGCTAGTGGGGTGTCCCCCTAACCAGGATTCTCCCACCAGCGGGGCACCTCCCCAGCCGGGACAAGCTCTAAGCTCCCGACTGGTCTCCCGGGATATACGGTAGTGTAGTGCATGTTAGTGTAAGTGTGAGTGTAACGGGAGAGGATAGGACAAGGAAAAGGAAGGACAGATCGCGCGCGGTCCGTGGCCCGTTTGTTAGGGTACTGCTCCGGCATTCGCCAGGTGTTGATCGGAGAAACCACGGAAAACTACCGATCAGAGCAGTCGACCGCTAGAATTCTCCTCCAGACAGCGACTGAATTCGACCTAGCAGGAAAGCTAGTGTCGAAAATCCTTCCACCGTCAGGACTCGCCCCCATTCAACCTCCTCCGGTTCTCGAAAGGAATTTTCCGCTCGCCGCGCGTCCCCGCGCCGTCTGCTCCAGTCGATTGCGCAGAGCCCTTCGGAGGGTGCGGTCATTCTATTCTCGGCCCGTGTGCGTTGGGCCGGACGCTGGAAATAAACGCCCCGGCGCCGCCCGCGGAATAACTTTCTGCCACGTCCGTCACTCGCCCGTCAAGGCGAGCGGCTCATTCGGCGAGAAATTGACTGCGCGGGCATACCCTTGGCACTTCGGGAGGAGTTTGTTAGACTCAGTGGGATGGGCGCAGACGGGCCGGACAAAAAATCGACGTTTGTCAACGATTTTCTCTATTATTATGGGATGGCCGCAGACGGGCCGGACAAAAAAAATCGACCTTTGTTGGGGATTTACTCTATTATTAAGTGATGGACCGAGTGACAGTAGCAGATTCAGGGGGCCACGCCTTCCCCCCCCCAAAGGCCTAGAATTTTGATTACCTTCTTTTATTGTTCTATCAAAACTGATTTAAATATTTATTATGTTAGACTTGTGTAATATTTAAAAGTAAAATCGTGGAGTATCATAATATATACACTACAAAAATAATATACAATATTTTTATTTTTTAGCAAAAATCCATGATGGCCCCCTCCGAAATGATCGGCTGGATCCGTCCTTGTAAGTGAGGATATGGGATCAACCCTTCGCCTGACTGAGGGTGGATTTGGGGGTCAGGATGTGGAAGGAAATATAGCGTGCGGTCCGTGGTCCATTGCCTTTGGTACTACTCCAGCATTCACCTCGATTTGAGAGAGCTAATCGCGGAAATAAGGATCAAATTCTGCTAGGACCTACCATTCAAATCCACGCTGTTTTTGCTTTCAGCGACTTTCGAAAATTCCAGCGACATTAGAAAAGTTTATCCCCATTGGGACTGGAATCTATGTCCTCCTGATCTACCAAGCTTTAATTGCAGACTCGACGATTCATTTCATTAGAACCCAGTAGCGAGAAAACAAAATGTTACTAATTGAATCGATTGTTTTGATAATGGCAACATCTCCTATTTACGCGATAATGAATGAAGCCCATCCTTTGTTTCAGTATAGTTTAAGCTTTTAGCCTCGTAACATGTGAAAACGTCACATTTCCACTGTTCGTTACTATAAGCGCTATTTACTTCGAGTAGGCCACTTCTGGAGAATTGTTTTTCACCAACCTGAGCGCGTCGAACATTTGATGGAGGCATGGCTTTTCCGTTTTGACAAAATCAATTATTCAAAATACGTTGCTGTTCTGCGGTGTTCATACACCCTCAACCGTTCGACAATGAAGATCTTATGATTGCAGTTCAGTCTTAATTTAGTTTAGTCCTTTAGTAGAACTAGTGACTGTGGAATAGAAGACAGGCTTACCACGAAAAAGCCATCTAGTAGCGGGGTTAATATTAGGCTAATGAGTAGTTTTGGATTTATTTTGCTCAGAGGCGTCATTTGGACTTGGGCCATGTCGGATCCCGCGACATGGGAGAATCAACTTTACTTCCCTCCGCAGGAAGGCTTATAAAAGATTTTTTGGTATTAAAATGTAACTAAATTGATGATTTCACATCTTTTTTCACTCGCGTTTCGTACAATGCCTTGTTTTTGTTGAATATTGTAAATAATTTTTTACAATTTCACATTTTCTATTGACATAAAACGTACAAAGCGTCCTCTTTCAACATTGCTTTGACATAACTTCAAGTTATGAACGATTGCATTACAATGTACGTGCCATCGTGTATCCGTTCTCCAACTATTAAGATCGCTTAATGTGATAGTGTGAGTTTCATTCCCTCAAGGCTGATACCTATCTCCGAGACAATGCCAAGTTCAAGACTGCTTTGAAATGTAAATAGCAACGGTGAAGCGAATGCCGGCGACTGTCATGTCACGTGTTGTTGTGTTTTAATACGAAAATCATAAATCTCTAATTCAGTGTCGGATATTAATTACTAATCGCTTATCCGTCCGTAATATTTAAAATATTCATAGATATTTGAATTAGTTAACATTTAATCACTTCATCTCGGTAGATATTCACTTTACTGGAGATTTGTTTCATGGGAATTAGGATTATTTTTAGAAATTTGAATAGAAAAACCTTCTCGTTGCGTGTTAGTGATATGATAATTTTGATTTGTACTGTATGTTACGATCTAAGGTCTTTATGTGTAGTTTGTCACTCCCAGAACCTTCATCTCCCAATTTCAATTTAATTTTGACCATTATCTCCTACTCCAACTTTTCTCCTCAATCTCTAAATCATGTTTCTTTACTTTTACCATCATATCTTCACCTACACCTCAATTCCTTCTTCTTCCAACACCACCGACCGCAGCATTGGCATTTACATATAAATATCTTCTATCTACTCATTCCCCTTGCATATTTTTACTTTTTCTTTCCACTGCCTTTCGATCTCTAGCTAAAGCTACCCTCCAACCTTCCATTACACCTTCACTTCCGCCTCTTTCCATAATTCTCTACTCTTCAATCGATTCGTTGATTAACTCCACCTACACCTCGCCTTCTGTCTCTTCTACATTCTGCGAATCCTCTGCATTTTCCTCTACAGATACTTTCACCAATCTTGTACTGGCAGGGTTTTTTTTGCATATTCCAACTGAATCTCCTCCACCGCCTCCATTTCATCTGTCCCACCTTGTACCACCTGCATCTTGATCTCTATCCTCCAAACTCATATCTATTTCTACGTCCTCCTCTCTATCATTGCATCTATCTCCCTTTCCTCATTTTTACCGCCCTCTCTTTCTCGTTATTCATCCACACACCATGACCGCCAATACTGAACCTGCTAATGCTTATCCATATTTATCTCAATTACATCTTCTTCGCCCCCTTTATTTCGTTCCCTAGCTTACGGCACTGCTTCCACAGTTACCAAAATATTCACACACCATAATTAACATCATCTTTTTGACTTCAATCTCCACCCCCTTCAATACCTCTGCCTTCAGCTCTTTCCCCAACTCCATTTCCTCCTGCATGTTGCTCCCGGCTTCTCTCCACTCCCCCTACTCGTCTTCTCACCTCATTAATTTCCCTCTCTGGGTACACCTGGTTCTCCCCCACCCGTACCGCCTTCTCCTCCTCCTCCTCCTTCTCCTCCTCCTCCGCCGCCGCCACATCCATCATCTCCATATATACCTGGCCGTCCCCACGTTCTCCCCTTCATTTCCACCTTCACTTCCTTCTACATTTGCATTTCCAGTTTACCCCCTCCATTTCCACTAGCCAACTTTTTCTACATTTCCATCGCCTCCTCTCCACCACTTTCTATCTGTCCATTCCCTTCGTTCTCTTCCTCAGTTTGTTTCTGTATCTTTCATTCTTTATCCATCTGTTTGCACCTGTACCTTTACTTCGTCACTCTTATTTCTGCCTAGGTCTACACTTCGTCTCTACAGCTTTTTTCACCTCTACTTTCACTATCTCCTGCAACCTTCACCGCTTCCTGGCCATATCTATTTCCACCTGGGTCTCTCTCTCGTTCTCAACCTCCATTTCCAAACGTGCCTTCCTTTCGTCTCCACCTCATTTTGAACTATACCTTTACTTTCTTCATCCTAATTTTTACCTGGAGCTCTCTTCTTCTGTGTTTATTTTCCCATCCGTATCTTCACTATATCCTCCACCTCCACCTCCTGTCCACAACTATGTCCAACTGGGACACTCTCGTTCTCATCCTCCATTTCCACCTGTGCCTTCCTCTCTGCTCACCTCCATTTCCGCCAGTGCCTTCCTCTCGTTTTCCATTTCCTCCCGCCATTGTCTTCCCCTCCGACTCTACCTCCACCACGTCTATTTCCACCTGGGTCTTCTCCTTATCTCCACCTGTGTCTCTTTCTTGTCTACACCACCAATTTCACCTGTGCCTTTACATGATTCTCTTCATTTCATCTGTGTGTGTGTCTCTCTCTCACGTTGTCCATTTCCACTCGCCATCATCTTCCCTCCCAGCCCATATCTATGTCCACCTGGGTCTCTCGTTCTCGCCCTCCATTTCCACAGGAGCCTTTACTTACTTCTCGTTTCCCATTTCCCCCCGCCATCATCCTTCCCTCCCGCTCCCCCTGCCCCGCCTCCTGCCCGCTCGCCTTGGCCATCTTTCGGCCGGCCAAGGAGGCCGCGCGGCCTAGCAGGTCACGGGCGCCGGGCAAGCGCTCCTCCGACCCTCCGCGGCCGCTCCCTTAACGGTACACGCACACGGCGCCAGGGCGCATTTCTGTCGCTCGGCAACGGAGATTTAAACGGCTTCGTCTGGAAGGGAGTGCCGAGCGGGTTCACCAAGGATCGCCTCGTCAGTAAAAAAGAAGCGAAGTAATGCGCTTCTTGGCGGCATTGAAAGTTAGATTTTTACGTCGGTAGTGTGCCTAGCTCACAGTATTGCAGTGTTCGTGAAAACACGCGTTGGTGCCCGATCTCCGCGTAATAACATTAACACGCATGAATAACGAGAGAAAACCCATGAGTAAACGATTTCCTTTTCGAACAGACAGGTAACACTGACAACTTCAATACTCAATAACTCTTACGCTAACGGTTCTTAAATACTAATTAAATATAGATACCTTCTTATAGTATAGATACCTTCTTATATAAATGTAAATAAAATATGTTGTCTGGTATCAATAATAATAATACTTGTTTTCAGAACTAAAACTCAGATTCTTAAATACTTGTTTTCGGAACTTTCCCTTGTGTCAAAGGTTTAAAAGACGACAACGGTCTTGTTTCGACACGAACATTTGTAGAAGCTCTCCCAAAATACTCAAACTATATTCGTAGCCTCAACACCAGTGTTTTACATGTAACGAGCTGCCAATGTCATAATATGACTGTATTACAATTGTCATTTGCCTGTTCTTTAAACTACTTGAAAATATGTAGAGAGATTTTCTTCCTTTCCTTCATCAAATATAAATTTGGTCCAAAATATATACACCGATATTCATGTCCGATATCCTGAAATATTAGCATTGCCGCAGTCTCAGAAACGTAAAGGTGTCTGGACGAGATTCTGGTTTCAACAAAACGAGAACAATAAAAGTATTATGATTTTAAAGAGTATAAAGAAGGAAAGGGAGGAAATATTGTAGTGCCTGATTGACTAACATGTAAGAATACTATTACAGTTAAAATATTAAGATTGTTATTTTTGTAAAACATTTACCACTAAGGGTTAAGAATTTCGTTCCTCGAGATTCATTCCAACGACCACTTGATGAATATTAAATTATATTAAAAGGTTGTGGGTTAAATATAAAAATAATATATAGTTCACCAAAGATTTGATAAACTGAAATTCCAACATACATCTTCCCATAAAAGAAAAGAAAAATACGTTTACAAAAGAATATCGTCATGTCGATAAGATTAAAGAACGTCGATGAAAGTAATTGTCCGGTGGAATGACTAACAATATTTTCCTTTTAAAAGGGCGGAAAATACACTATTCCAAAACAAGCCAACATTCACGTTTCCACTCTAATGAAAGGTAAGAAGACAATAATATCTAACCACGAATTTATCTGAGTGAGACCCGACCACATAAGCACATCTCTTTTTATCACTCTTATTCACTAGGGCCGTTCAACCTACAAATATGTAATTTATCACAAATAATATTCAATAAAGCTATTACTAATATTTTAGCTGGTAAGTAGTAGTGATAATATCAAAAATTAGCATTGTCTAGGTTCAATATCTAAAACATCACTTAGCCCAGCAAATTGTAACCATAAAATTGAAAAATAAATAAATAAGGTAATAAATTTTATTCTCATGCATTCACACAGTTTGTGACATTCAATAGAGATATAACTGTTTGAAATATTCACTTCCTTCATTAATTCAAGAATTCCATAGTTTTTCAATAATTCCAACCCAGAGATGAAATCTTCAACAATTTACACCAGAGAAGAGGAAGATGTTTCTCTTTTCCTAGGCGTCTAGTTGCGTCAAGCATTGTGAAACACAGCTAGATGAGTAGAAATCTAATTTAAAAGGATGTTACTCATATTACCATGCCTTATAGAGATCTGCGTTTTCTTCCGTTCCACAATGAAGAAGTTTCCAACGATGATGTTACATAAGCTAGTATCTAGGTAGTTTTAAAAATTCTTCCAATTGATACATCATTAGAAAACGTTAAAATCTGGTTAGCCTCACTATTCAAAATAACCAAGAACAACTACACTTTTTTCTGGGGGCCAAGGACATAAACAGAGGCCAACGAAGGAGATCAAAGAATCATGAACATGCCTATTATCTTTGCGGGGAAGACTGGTTTCTTAATCCAATGATACGGTCTGCAAGCGTACGAAGGAGAAGATATTGAAGACATGGAAGAAGAAGAAGAAGAAGAAGAAGACAATGTAGAGGAAGATAATAAAGAATATTTTTATGTGACTTCACCGTAGCCATAATTGCTAGTGTCTCATTAAAACACCGAGGGTCAAAATTGGGTATGCAATAGGCAATTGGAAGACTCTATATGGACATAAAGGTTCACATCTTTGGAAGGAGACAAATTTACCAGCAATACAATGCGACCAGACCTGTAAGGCAGAAAGATTTCGTTGGTGATTCTTGGCAAGTTGCAAATTGCAACTCACCATCGGTGAGTCGCCGCTGGCCACGTATTGCTTCCTGTGTAACAGGTTTTTCGCGCTTATCTGCCACCGGAAACGAGGGAAAAGTAATCTGGTTCGTGATTAAATTGTGATCAAACTATGGAATAACAAATGCGCACTTCTAATTTGATTATTTTTTTAAATTTTATAAGTACAATTAAATTCCTTAGAAAGTTATGTGACGTTGACCCGAACATTTCTAAAGGGTGATCAAATGTGACTATACGATCAACATTCAATTATTTGAAAAAACAGGGAGAGGGGGCTCAGGGCATCAACTAATGTCACTCCAGTGCCTCTGACCGAGAGGAGGTTCGAGTCCTGACGGTGGCAGACTTTTCGATCCTATCTTTTCAGCTAGATCGAATTCAGTCGCTGTCTGGAGGAGAATTCTAGCGGCCGGCTGCTCTGATCCGCAGTTTTCCGTGGTTTCTCCGATCATCACCAGGCTAATACTGGAGCAGTACCCTTACAAATGAACCACAGGCCGTACGAGATTTTTCCTTCCTCTTTCTTGTCCTATACGTGCCCCTTACTTACACACACACTAACATGCACTACACTACCACACACGCCGGGAGACCGATCGGGGACTTGCCCGGGCTGGGGTGGTGCCCAGCTGGTGGGAGATACCTGGTTGAGGAAAAAACCGGTAGTCGACGGTAGGTCGGTGCCGGATCTCGTCACGTAGTGGAGGAAGTACACCGCCACCTCCCAATGAGAAACATGCACTACACTTACGAGACCAATTATCTCAGTAGTTGACACGGCCGGAATTAGTAATCAATCAATCAAAATCCAAACCAATTCTGCCCCTTCCGCTCCCCAACCTCTGTTCCAAAACGCAACATTCCTCTCCTCATTTATAGACGTTTCTCTACAATTTCTAATATTACAGAACAAATTTTTTTGGAAATCCTACACCGTCAGTATTCCAGCTAAAGATTGCTTTCATGAAATGTATTCATCGATATAAACCTCTAAATTATTTCATGTGGTCTTCACATTTTTGAAAATATGAATATTTTTCGTGTAATTTTATATTTTCAAGTGTTTGCTGAAATGTTAACAGGATGGAATGTGCAATATTATATTATTACGAGATACGTACCCACTATCCACAACACGAGACAGTATGTTGTTGTAGCAATAGTTCCTTCCAAATTTGTCGAACAATAAACACTCATATGTCCCTGTAATGCAAGGGACAGGGGTTTGTGACTAGAGTTGCGAAATCGATGACGACGTTTTCAAAACATAAATGCTTTTATAAAAACAACTACATATTTAACATCGGTTTTTGAAGCTGTTTTTTAACACCGTTGTTTTGTGTTCCATGTTTTTACGTGATCGATATATTTTAATTAAAAATCCGCCATAACAACGGCCAACAATAATTTTCAGATAACCGTTTTCAGATATATAACTGAATATTCTTCAAACCGAAGTGGAGCGAAAAAATCAAAAAAATAGAGTTTGCAATGAAGTCTATTATTTTTGAATTATCGAATCAAATAATCGGCGTTTTGTTACTTATCCTGGTCATTTTTTAATGTTACGTGTTTTAATAAATCTCAATTAAAAATTCATACACGGTATGAGAAATAATGAATCACTTTCAAATTACCCTCCTTCCATGAACTTCACTGGTCACGAATCCAGTATTAAAAACATCGAAGCTTAATATCATCGATGGTTTGAAAACGATGTTTCATTAACATCGAAAGGTTTATTTTGAACATCGATGTTTAGTAACATGGATATTTTGTTGGCGATGTCACGATCCGTGACTGCCCCTGCTCTGGTGCAACGAGGCCCCGCCCCGCCCCGCCCCGCCCCGCCCCGCCCGGCGGCCCCGCCCGGCCCCGACGCGCCCGCCCCCGCCCCCCGCCCCCGCCCCGCCCCGCCCCGCCCCCACCTGTTGGAAAGGAAGGCGCCGCGAGCGCGCGCTTGAGGTCACGTGACCGGGGCTGCAAGTAGAGCGAGTGCAGACGCATCCGCCGCCAGGGGCAACGCCCCCGTGCTCCCTCCCCCCTCCACCCCCTCGTGGCGCTTTCGCTCGCGGCCCCGGGTTCGACTCCCGGACGCACGCGGAGCGCTGCACGCAATACAACGCGGAGGAGGTACGCTAAAACGTTTCCAAGAACGCTGCTCAGGCAATAATGTTTCAAATTTACAATTGGAATGTCATGATTCAAGCTGACGTTTCGTATGTATACCTTGAACAACAAAGAGATCTGCAACATGTAAGGGAAAAGGCAAAATACGATATATCAATCAATCTTAGCAAATACTACTCGCATCCGGACAAGTGAAAACATTGCCACAGCAATTTAGACGTGATGTCAGTGTGTTTCACTCACTCACACATTCCACTCCACTCAATTTCCATTTCACTCCATTCATTCTTATCACTTACACTCATGACTCACTTGTTTATTTATTTAAATTTTCTATTTATTTAAAATTTTTATTTATTTCAAATTTTTTATTTAATTTAAAAATTTTATTTATTTCAAATTTTTTGTTTTATTTTTATTGCCTTTTCAAAATAAGTGCATGTGACTTATAGGAGAGAAATACAACCCGCGTACGTATTATTGAACTTCCCAATTCCTATCCCCGGTCTGTTTTATTCTAAGTTGGATCACGAATAAAGGAAACATCGAGTGTTTTGAGAAAGTTTGATAGTTAGAAACATTAAAATATTCTATTTGTATTGGCAATTAAGCTACAGGTACTGCCTGTTATATCTTATCGTACCTCACGCGAAAGAGTAGAATGCCTGCCACAAGGACAGGGAGAACGAGTAGTTCACGGCAGTAATGACGAAATAACTGGATTCCTTTCGTCCGCCCGAAGACGTGCTCAGATAGCGAAGCAAAGAAAGTAAAATATCAGCATTTGCTTAATTAATGAAAGGAAAATGACCAAAATAACCCTGATCGATGTGACAACCATTGACCCAGTAACTGACAAGTACATTCGGTCTTATGCAGAATTACACAGCGCAAATGCGTTAATATAAGAGTTAAAATAAACATTTCCGTTTTTGACTTTCAGTATCTCCATTATTAATTTTAAATGCCCGCAAATATTGAAAGAAAACTATGCAGACTCCGAGCGTGTGAGTGATATGTTTATAATTTTGTTAGAAATCCAAGACTTGGGGGGGGGGGGCATTCAAAAAAATGAAACAGTTTCAATCTTGCCTGAAAAATGGAAATATTTACTTACGTTATTTCGCGCATTCTCGTACTGCGCCTACTGAGTGAGTTCCCATACGCAATGAGTATGTCATACCCATTGAGTATGCCATGTCATACTCAATGAGAAAATGTGAATGAAATTTGTGTCTTTTATTTCTCCGGTCCTCAACGCCGTATATTATTTCGCTGTATATGACGTGGTACAAATAAAAATATATAAATAAATAAACGAGAGATGATTAAATAACTGGAACGAACGAAATTGGCAATTTGACTCGATGTGAGCCAGGAAGAAAACTTTGCAATCATATTCAGGGCCTATTAACATCAAATTTACAAAATTAAATGTAAATTTTGTATAGGTATTACTAATTAATTTTGTATAAGATTGAAATTTGCATTATTCAGTCAGTCAGCTTGCAGGCCAAGTTTTTGTCGTTCTACAATCACCTTGTGGCCAAGTTTTCGTGGACATTTCCCTCATTTTCTCCCGCTAACAAGTCACGAAATTTTCGTGTGTTGACCCGAAAATGTCCGCCTCTCCGTTTGCGGAGGCTAAGGTGCGGACGTGTGTCTGTCGGAGGAGAAACCACGCGGCGAAAGCCGCCTTGCGTAAGGGTCCTTGTTCGACCCCCGCGTGGACCCGGCGCAGCGTAAACACTCGATTCGCTGCCGGCGAGAAGTGGGAGAGAGCCAAATGGCGCACACGTCCTGCACACTCAGCTTCAAACTTCATTTTGTCACTCTCTTGGGCTTCGTCTTAATAATGATCATCTTCATTCTCATCTTATACCTCTTGCCCATTTTCTGCACCTTCATCTAGATCATCAGCATTTTCATCGTCTTTATCATCTTCATCGTCTTTATCATCTTCATCGTCTGTATCATCTTCATCGTCTGTATCATCTTCATCGTCTGTATCATCTTCATCGTCTTTATCATCTTCATCGTCTTTATCATCTTCATCGTCTTTATCATCTTCATCGTCTTTATCATCTTCATCGTCTTTATCATCTTCATCGTCTTTATCATCTTCATCGTCTTTATCATCTTCATCGTCTTTATCGTCAAACCATTCTTATCGGAAGAAACCATACAAATGACCACTCGACTATCGCCTCGGTTTACAAAAAGCAACCACGATTTTTATTTGTTTCTGTGTAGGTTGGTGTAGTGCCATTAATAACTGAAAAGGGTTTTGGAAAGGGCGTAAAAGGTTAATAAAGTATAATTTTCATATTTTTTTAAAGGGTAAATTTGTATTACGATGCTAACAGTGTGTATAGAATCAAACTGTCACATTTCAAATCGCAAATTGAAACAAGGTGTTTTAGAAAGTGTTAAGCAGGAAACCCACTAGGAGTTCCCGGCTCGGCTCGGCCCAGCCCGGCGAGGCGCGGTGCCGCTCCGCTCGGCCTGCCAGTCACCCATTACGGACGGCCCGGCACGGATCGGAACTGCACTGGACGCCACTTGTTCCAGTAGCGATGAAGAGTTTAATACTTTCGATGGAGGAATTGATGATATTAGCTGCTGAGGAAGAAGGGCGGGAGCAAGGAGGACAATGTACTCAGCGGAAACAAATGCTGTAAAAAATATTAGTCCGAAATCGTCAGGATCTTTTCCAAAACCAGTATAAAATCTATTTGATCTTGCTCAACTTCAGGCCCCACGAATTTTTTTATATTTTAGGGGTACTTCATAAAAAGCTCATACCAAACTATTAATTACATCACATTTAACGTAAGACATCTGCTTGTACATATCAATTATTGTATGCCTGTGTACTCGTATTAAAAATTTTCTCGGTTGAATATTGGAAGAAAAAATGCGTATCACCTTAAAAAAAATTATCTCCCTCTTGATATTCATTATGAATCATTAAGTACTTGTAGTGATGGTAGAATTTAGCTCTTTAAATTTAAAAACATCTCATTTAGAAAAGAAGACTATAGCATTTTATTGCATTATAAAAATTAAGATTTAGCATTTTGTAGCAGTTTTTGAGAAAATTATTATTACGGGAGATCTCTTCGAAATAAAAAATATTCTGGTATTTTTTAGATTTTTCTATTAAAATTAGGAAATAAGCGAAAATAATTTAACATTTCACTATTAGTGAACAAATATTTAAGGACAACATTTTATATTTAAAGAATAATTCCTGTCTTGTACAGAAATATACGCTTCTATGTAACATTATTCAAAGGAGAGGAAAATAAATGTCTCGCAATTTGAAAATACATATTAAAACAACACATCATTGTAAAAGGTTGTGTATTTTGTTAAATGAAATCAATTTATGTAAATAACTATTAATATGTAACACAAAAAATGAAAAATGAACTGAGAGCATATTTCATTGTTGGCTCGATATAACCTATTTCATCTATCAGTAACAATGAAACTGTATTGACTAAAAAATCGTTCAGCTTCTATACTGTTGGCCGTAATTAAATGTTATGTCAAAATTAAATGTTTTCAAACATCGATGTGTTGTCGAAGTCGTATCCCTAGTTAGAGAGAGACCACGAAGAAAATAATGAAATGCAATTTAGTGTCGCAGATTCACGTCCATTTCGGATTTTGCGGATAATTTTGCATTTATCGCAGATTGAAAACCTTCAGAAATGTATTCCACCGATCGCCAAACATACAATTACTAGTTTTTTCAGTATTTGGTAACATTTCGCATTTTTATCAATTGCTAAAATCTACCATCTCAAAGAATTTGTGACTGCATTGGGAATAATGAGGAAGGAAGATGGTGAGAGACACCCGATAACAATAGCTTGCAAGACCCATGCAGCGGTTAGTTCCTGGAAGGACTCGTCAACCCCTCCCAAGGCCACTCGCCGCGCCGCCTCGGCCGGCCGCCTCCTCCGGATTTTATTCTCGGGGAAGCATTCCGGGCGGGGCCGGGCGGGTATGAGCGGGTCCGGGCCGGGCCGGGCGGTCGCATTGGGTGGCGTCTAACTGAATAGCATGCGAAACATTTCGGTCGGGGCTGGGCTGTGCTGCGCGGGGCTGCTCCGTGCCGTGCGGGCCGCTCCAAATGGGTTCCCTGCTTTAAAGAATAAAAAAAACCCTTTTGAAAATATGCTTTTCGTTTCCTGAAATATTTCCTTTTTGGCATTTGTACCATTTACTACAAACTCATCTCGACTAAAGGCTTTCGATTCTAATTTTAAACTGCGAAAGGAAGAGGTAAGACAATTCATCTTGCATACTTTTCGATTAAATATTTAACAGAATTTTTTCCCCATAATGTGATTATCGAATCGAAAGACAATACGTCTGCTCAAAATAAGTTGTTTTTTAAAAGCACATTTTTATGGTTGGAAGTCGATTTTCCATTTAAATTGGATCTTTATTGTGTAGAAAAATGAATAAATTTCAGCTATTGTATGCGTGATTACCGAGTGGTGTTGAACTGTTAATTAAGAATCTTGTTGATATGACTTACGCCATCCCAAAGAAACCTTTCATTAATCATTGTACTCAAAGAATTACAGTAATATGCGTACAGCACATAGGCAAAATTTGTAGTTGAGTACTTCAGATGACACCAACAGGGGTTAGAAAACGTACCATCGTGGAGTCTATCATAATATGATTATTTATTTTTTCGTTGGCTCACAGTCTGTGGTTAGGAATGCCGTCTAATAAATTCACTGCCCAGGGCCGAAATGAAACACACAATTTCTCTCCTCCGAAAAAGATCGTTCTGCGTCCTCTCAGTTGACAAGTCACGACGTCCAATCTCCATCTCAAGAATCTCACTCTTCTTTCCTTCACTTTCCATTCTTGAAGCCTTTCCTTACATGCGACAAGTATACGCCGAAGGATGTAGGTGCAACGCGTTTAAGTTCTTCTCCTGTGTGTGTGTGGAGGGGGGCAGAACGAAGTGTAATATAAAATCTCATTTTCATTTCTCCAAATGTAAGCTTCACTTTCTGTTTCTTGTAATTTATAACCAACTGAATGATCGTAAAATATGCCACGATTTCTCTGCAGACTTGTAGGGAGAAAATCAGAAAACAGAGATTTAATCATTCTCAATGATACTGCAGTTTCAAGTTGACTTATTCTTCTAAGAATGGAGTTTTGTTAACAGCCTAGTTTTATAGAAAAGGTATAATTTTAATAGGCATAATTTCGCTCTGCAAGTATTAAGGAATCCTTCAATTGAATAATTTTGGATTAGAACACACAAGTGAGTTCGTATACAATATTTGTTTATCTCTCTTCAGTTATCTTTCATTCTCAAGATATTCATACTTTTAAACGTAGAAAACAAGTGCTTCCTGTTAAAACAAATTTCAAACAAATTACAAGATATAATATAAACTGCTTGTTTAGGGAAGGAACTGAGTCATGACTACAGTATTTTCCTTCAATAAAAACTAAATTCTTTGATTTTTCTCTCAAAATATAATGGCAGACATAATCTTTTCTCAATATTTATGCCCTTTTTTAAATGTTATGAACAAAGATCTTTGTAGGTTCTTTATTGTTCCTCTAGGAATTACCTCTCTTGCTCATCAAAACGATTTGATTGCAGCTTTGTTCCATGTACAAATTTCAACTTCACCATCCATTGTGTTCAATGATATGGAAAATGGCTTGCGAATAGTACAGCCCGTTCTGCAAGGACCGGATGCTAAACATACACCCAGCACCAATTATGATTCAATGCAGTATTTGTCGGGGAACTAGGTCATAGCTCTTTAAACTGGTTATTGGCGCTTTATATAGTCCCTTGAAAAACCACAAAACAATTTCCTAGAAAAAGATGCTTACCTCTTTTTTGATTAATTATACTACAATTATACAAATTTGTTTGGGTTTTCCTACTACAATCGAGTCAGTATCACGCCGACAACTGAAGTACGAATGTATTTATACAGGTATTTTAGTGATGTGGAAAATACGCCAAGGACAATACTCGAACCTTAGACCTCTGTCCATGAAACTTGTGCTACAGAGGTGCAACTATATTTGAATCGCTACACCAGAAACCCCTTCATTATTTACTGATTTTGAACTATATTGCTTATACAATATTACGAATGTACTAAACAGACGAAACTATTTGTATAAAAATCGCGTACGTCCGCTGTAAATTGCGGATGAAACAGCCGACTTCATTTGGTTCAGAATGTCCTCATGTGATGGTCATGAGGTGTTGTTATTCACATTACGTTCGAAGCGGAAATACCTCAGTTACATATTTCATATTCTACAAGTAGAAACTGTTTATTACTGGAAGTCTGCAAACATATAGAAAACATGTGCTTCCTAACTAGTTTACACATATTTGAGTGGCTTTCCATTAGTAAATTTGCATGTAGAGTAATTTTGCGTTTTCCTTCTCCAAAAGATTTTTAAGGTTGAAAAATTCCTTCGCACTCCTTCTTTCGGAGTGGAACTAAACTCGCCTGTTCCATGTTGTAGATTTACTGGATGTAAAAGATTCACAAGCCTAAAAGATGCCTCTGAGCAAAATTCAAAATCGCCAGTTTCTTCCTTTCTCTGCGAAATTGTGAAAATAGTGAAGAGGAATTTCCGGTCAGGAGGAAAAGCAGGCTTGATAGCGTGAGCCTCGCCACGGAAAGTAAAGCATAATTGTATTGAATTGAATTTTCATGTTTCCCTTCTAATCATCTTGGCAACGCCCACGCACTATACGCGCAAGTGATCTTGATGACTTGAACAGAACCGAAGGACGGGAGTGCGGGGAGAGGTGGGATCTGGCTACGTCACGATCTTTTAGCTCCAAAGCGTGACGCGAGAAATACAATTGAATTGCTTGCTACAGATACCCACCATGTCCATTTTTTACAGATTTTGAGATATGTTAATCATACGATATTATATAATACACACGTATAATTGGTTCAAAAGTCCCTCATATCTGCCGCGAACTGTGGGTGTAATATCTGGCAAAACTTTTAGTTTGGTGCAGAATCGTGCGTAAAGCAATCCTTTTCCCGAACAACCGTAAAGAGCGGACATGAGGGGTTTCTCCCCCGAACGATTTAATTATTTTGAAGGTATGAGGTACATGTTGGCAGCATTGTAAATTTCCACGTGCCGTTCCGAGTCGGACTCAAGTATCTCGATGGGCAATGCGATTCAGAGCTGAGCAAGGTCTTAGGAGTTTGCGTATCAAGAACACTTTTCTTTTCAACGTTTTTTTCCAGCTGTCAGCCGGTTACCCTTTACGCCTCGATGGGACGCATATTCGACCATACACTAGACACCAACACACTTGCGGGCTCCTCTCATCTGGGGTCAGCAGAACGCGAGGCCCTCCGTGAAAACACACTTACATGAGAGACAAGAGACACCATACATAAGACACAACCATGTCCAAAGCGGGACTCGAACCGGGCCGCCGTGGGACAGTAGCGCCGAGTCGGAAGACGCTCCTAGCCGCCTCGGCCCTCCATGTCGCCTCAAGACGCCTTGCGTGAGCAATAATAGTGTTCGCGGAAGGCCTTGGCGGTCGCGTGGCGACCGGGAAGTGCAGTCCGCAGGCAGGCGATCGGAGACGCCGCTGGCCCGCAGGCAGGCAGACAGTGCGTTGCGTAAACGCCGCACGGCGCGCGGAAAGAGCGTGCCGCGGCGGGTGCCAGATTGGTGCGACTGGGCGTTCCCGCAGCACCACAGTGCCAACGGTCCTCAAACTTAGAGGTCACAAGATTTGTCGTTGGTTGGTTAGTGATTCTGGGTGCGTCAACGGCTTAGGTCATTAATCCCGTAAGTGTAGTGTAGGCTTTTTCATCGGAAGATGGCGGTGATCTAACCCTGCTGGATGGCGAGATCTGGCGCCGACCTACCGTCGGCTAGTGGGGTTTCCCCCTAAACAAGACTCTCCCACCAGCGGGGCACCGCCCCAGCCGGGACAAGCTCTAAGCTCCCGACCGATCTCCCAGAATATATGGTAGTGTAGTGCATGTTAGTGTGTGTGTGTAAGGGGAGAGGATAGGACAAGGAAGAGGAAGGAAAGATCCCGCGCGGTCCGTGGCCCGTTTGGTAGGGTACTGCTCCAGCATTCGCCTGGTGTTGATCGGATAAACCACGGAAAACTACCGATCAGAACAGCCGGCCGCTACAATTCTCCTCCAGATAGCGACTGAATTCCATTTAGCTCGAAAGCTAGTGTCGAAAATCCTGCCGCCGTCAGGGCTCGAACCTAGGACCTCCCGGTCAGAGGCGCTGCAGTGACATCACCCCTGGTCGAGCGTAGATCGCTTATAGAGGAGTAATCCTCCATTAATATTTATTATCTGAGTATGTCTTGTCTCGTCAGTTAGTTGTAAAGAGGACCGCCAGGTAGCACCTGCGTAAGCGTCTCCTACGCGCTCCTGCGTAACTACGCATCGGGCAGAATAGGGAAAGAATTAGAAAACAGGTAGGGTTTAGGACACTTCACAGGTGTTGGACTAGCCCTTGTGAAGCAGTCAGACTCGTTTTGTTGGAACACATTTCACATGAGATTCGACGAGTATCGAACCCGCACCTCCTTGGTGAAAGGTGAACGACTTTGCTCTGAGCCACATGATCTACCTATCAGGGCAGCCGGTCGTTAGAATTTTCCTCCTGACAGCGGCTGCAGCTATACAGCTAGTTTCGATGTGGACTTCTCCGCGTGATTTTTCCTTTAACCCGACGCACTGTTTAACTGTACGGCAGAGGGCACGCATAGCGCCTGGGAATCCCCAGTCGTGCGGATTGGTGAGCTTGTTATCGCGGCTGACGCGTCGCGTGGAATTAGAACGTGAACAACGCGGCAGCACTTTCGCAGCGTGGCTGCCACGTGCTGGGAATCGGCGATTCCGAAGCGGAAGTGGCGAATTAGCGATGCACCCAACACCCTTTCGGCTCGCGCCGACAAGCAACGCACTGCCGCTTGGTCGAGCATACACAATGCATACACCTGTGCTCTACATTCGTAATTTAATCGCGAGGTTTTTTACGGTCTGGGGTGAAGTGCTTGCAAACAGAAATGATGTATCGTGTGAGAATTGATTTCAAAACAGAAATGATCCATCGTGCGAGAATTGATTGCAAACAGAAATGTATTAAGCGAAAATTGATTGCAAACAGAAATGATGTATCGTGTGAGAATATATTGCAAATAGAAATGTATCACGTGAGAATTGATTGACTGAAGTATCTTGTGGGGACTGAAATGGCATGTGGGGTTTGAAGTATCGTGTGGGAACTGAAGTATCGTGTGAGCACCTATCATATGAGTTTAATTTTTTATCCTTAAAATTATCAACATTTGAATGTAATGGTTCTAATGATTAATTCTAAAAAATCAAGTTCATAATTTCAAAAGAAAACAAGAAGAAAACAATTTGAACATTTTACGTGCATGGTGATTACGTAAAAAATTAGTTATTTAGCTTATGTAAGTCAACGTACCGCCGAAACTATAAATACAAAAATGCAGCAGAAAATATTTTGCACATATTGAAATCCATACATACTATCAAAGTTCGTCATATTTTCGGGAAGTATTGTAAAGAATATTGAATTAATTGCAACTAGATATTCGATGGTTTTGTTCTGACACTGAAATTTGATGAATGGAAGCACTATATCATATTGCCCTAGTAACTATCCTAATTGAACTAAAAGGCACGTGCTCCACTTAATACAGTTTTTATACAAATACCTATTAGTAAATGTATACACACGTTATACATTAATAAATGGCAGTAATCCTATTGATCCATTAGTGATACAATTGATTTCTCCAATTTGGAAGTCTGTGAGATGATTTCCTAAAATATTACAGTATCAAATTTCAGACAAATGAAGACATTTGTAAACTCGTCATTCCAGTTGTAACAGATCACACAGATCAGTACTTTTTTAGGCACAAAATGGAAAACAACAGAAAAAATTCCATTTGTATGTGTAAAATTTAGAGCAGTTGTTCAACTTGCACTCTATTACGCTCTATGTTCTCTTTGTAAATAATCTCCTCCTCAAAATTTATTTCTCGTCGTAATTCTCATTTCGACAAGACAAGGGGAGTAAACAACGAGTAATTGAAATGAATATTTTGCTTTAATAACCATTTATGAGGGCATTGACACGAGTTTTTATAAATAGTTTGCTGACTAAAAAATAAACCTATGGATTAATAAAAATCACGCAAGGGCCAGCCCCCGAGGGGCAGTCGGTTGCGGCAGCCGTCGTCTGCGCTGAGAAGGCTGCAGGTTCGAATCCTGCGTAGGCACGGACGTATTTGTAATTGTCCCATCAGCCTTCAACATCCTATCACCTCATAATTCATAGCTCAAGGTTAACAACCTTGTTTAATCAATGAATATAACGAATAAAGATAACCCTCATTATTCAAATACGTTAATCTCTCCGGGAGAAATATGACTGAGGTTCAGAGGATAACGGGTAAAGTGGTCTTAGATGACCGATAATCGCATTAAAAAAATCACGCAAGGATGTTCTGTCACGATGTCAGAGAGTTGACAGAGGAAATAGTTCCGGAATATTCCTGTGGTGGTGAAGTGAAAGGCTGTACGTCACCGCGAAGAGAAGCAGTGACTTTCGTTTCCTTTCACTGTCTTTATGATGTGCGTCCCTAAGCACATGTTACGCCAATGAGAACGGTCTGCTTCGCGGTTCACAAATGTGGCCGAGGATGGAGCATCGCTCCGGAAGCAACAGTTTCAACCCCGACAGTCTCTTCCGGGTGAGAGCGTTTGAAAGCGTATGCTGATTGTGGTTCCACTAATTCGTATCTTCGTAATCAGAAATCGCTTGGATATTGGGGAAACCTGCAGGAAATGCGTGTTTTCGTATTATATTCACAGAGAATCAGCGGACATATTTGCCGTAAATAGCTTTTAAAGCATAATAACCGTGGCGAACAAACGTCTAAAAATATTGCACAAGTATCAATAAAGTCTAATCATGTTCTATGCACATGGATGAAAAGTATTGTTAAATGGATGGAATGCACTCTATGTTGTACCTTTATGG
Source organism: Teleogryllus occipitalis (assembly GCA_011170035.1). Lineage (NCBI taxonomy): Eukaryota > Metazoa > Arthropoda > Insecta > Orthoptera > Gryllidae > Teleogryllus > Teleogryllus occipitalis. The sequence continues at coordinate 23,357 of BLKR01007737.1, forward strand.
GATTAAGACCTATTAGCTATCGCAGATGGACTGTTTAATTCTCTAGCAGCCGGTTGGAGCATATCGATCGACAGAACTCGGCGCCTGGTTCCCGATGAAGCCGTAAATGTCACTCCTATTTCAGCAATGCTATAATATTTCCGTAGATATTACCCGGCATTGCATTAAATCGTGATTCCTTACACATGTGCCGTGTACTCCTCATAGTTATTGGACAATACTCTCTTCTATCTTTCTTTTCAGATTTCATCTTTATCAATATATGAGTTAATACCTGTTTAGGTTTATTATGCATCTATTTCCGTAATACTGTGCTGCGGGATATAGCCTTAAAGCAACTCAAATGACGAAAGAAAATTTCACTTAATGGTCAGTGTCCATCAGGAACAATAGCAACAAATGAGTTGTGGCTAAGATGGCTTTTGGGTACTGCTTTTCTCGAAGAATAGTTTTTTTTTTTTATTTTTACATTTCCTTCTTATAAGAACGTGGTATGACGACAAATATTGTACTCAAAGTATCACGCAGGTTCTTGGTGTAACGCAAATAACAGACTTGGATGGTTACAAATCTCGCTATAGGTTCATTTAACCAACTCCATCTGCGTCCGTTTTGCTCTATAGCCGCCATGACGCCTAATAGTGGTTTCTCAAATAGTTTGCGGTGGGATGTCACCGTTTTTTGCCAATGAGGTATGATTTATTATGATGATTATCCTGCGCTACAGTTTTGAACTTAAGTAAAGGCACAGAATTTTCTCATTTTTCATTGTGACTGAATTTACAATGCACTTAATTTAAGATTCATTCCATATTTGGGAAAGTTGTCTCTCGTAACTCGTTCCTGTTATGCTTCTCTTAGTCACTGTCCAGACATTTGAAAGCTTCCAGAAGACATCACACGTGGTACATGCTCTTTGCTGTCTGTTGTCGAAGTGACTGCTCCGCTTGGAGGCATTGTGGAAGCGCAGCCAACACAAAAGACTTTCGTTAGTCACTTAAGACTTCTGCATGCCAAGTTTGGCTCTCGACGTTTCGGGGCATACTTTTAAGCAACAAAGACCATAAAAATATGACAATGTGAGCAAAAATAAGTTTTAGAATTGTAAATATTTTTGAGGGAATATTATTATATGGTATAACCTTTTTTTACAAACTTCAGTAATGAAACGGTTTTAGTTCTCAATAAATAACAATATTTACTATTACTGTTTCTGCCACACATTGGGCCTAAACTGGAAACGGATTTTGTTACGTAGATTATAAAGCATAAACAATAATTACTTATCCTCCAACTGAAATGGTTCACATTTTTACCTAAAAAGTATACGATAATATTTAGTACATTTCGAACCAATCCACCGTCAGCATAATTTTATTTTGTGTGGAAGCAGGAAATACGGGCAACGGGTTGTTGATGCTATTATTAGTTTTGAAAATTGATATGCAGCTGTTCTCATCTGTTGCTCATGACTGAAATAAACACTAAGATTTCAAAATTTATCATTGCCACCGCAATTACCGGTGTACTCCTCATTAAAAACAATGTTACTCCAACCGTAACAGCGTCAAACACACAGCCGTAAAGCGTAACAAAGTAAAAGAACAACAACTTCTATTAATTATTTCTACCCTTCTCTATGAAAAACACTACTAATTCATTCACACATATATGAAAAAAGGAAAATCATTCATACATGCGCGTCTTCCTTTCTTATGGCTATTACTTTTGAAACTCAATATCATATTTTACTGCTACAAGAAACATTCTTAGCCTTGTCATATTAATGCGTCAGAATTCACATTGAAATGTTCACTTCCTTTGTGTGCAGCGGCGCCGGGGCTCACCACCAGACTAAGCTGCTTGTGCTCCGCCGACCTTGAAATAACCATCTTTAAAATTAAAATTCGTTTCCATTTCCTTTTTTCTTGTTTCCACATATCCGCACATACACCGTCCATTTACGTACACTTTTAATAAAAGAAACCACATTTTTCGACTGTAAATCAATATGGCCTCCTCGCCCCCCTAGACAGATGAAACGCTCATGGCATAAAAGCTCAGGTCCCTTTGTCGCCTTGTTGCTGTCCTCTTCGGGAATGCGCAGCATTAATCCACAGTGGAATAATAGCAAAACAATACGATGTTCCTTTAAGTTTTACATTTGATAAACATTATTAGCTAACGTATTAATTATAAGTGACCAAAAAATATACCGGAATTCACTTGAGTACTCTAATTACAAATGAAACCGATGGAAAAACCAACACCAGTTTTGATTTATATGGATGCATGGGCAAAATGCTTTCGATGGCTGGTTGTAAAGTTGCAGGAGGGTGAGTCGCCACATGGCTCCTCGCGTGGGCTGCTGCGGTTGCCGGTGGTGCTGGTGGCGGTGGCGGCGGAGTGTGCTGGCGGCGGCGGCGGCGGAGGCGCAGCGGCGCGGGCGCAACTCAGCCTCGTCGCGACGCGCGCCCCGCCCCCTGGCGAGACGCTCCCCGCCCACGCTGCTCACGGAGGTCGGTGCACTCTCTCTTCTTCATCCTCCTCCTCCTAATCCTCCTCCCTCATCATCCTCCACATGTCATCATCCTTCATTCCTCCTCCTCCTCCCTCCCTCCTCCTCCTCAACATCATCACCTCCTCACCCTCATTTTCTCTCCTCCTCATCCACCTCTTCTCCCCTTATCCACCTCGTCCTCATCCTTCCTTTCATCATCCTCGTCTTCGTCATCACCCCAAGTTCACCCCCTCCTTCTCCTCCTCCCTCATCACCCTCATCCCCATCGTTATATCATCATCCTCCTCCTCATCCACCTCCTCCCTCCTCACCTCCCTCCTCTTCTACCTCGCAGACACCCTATTCAATGATTGCTTTTTCTTTTCCACTGACTACCCATTTTCCCCTTTTTTTTCCATCTATCCTCCTCCCCAACCCTCCTCCCCTTCGATATATATCATTCGCTCTCACACTCCATCCTCTTTGCTCAGCATTTTCTTCCATATCTATCTGCTCCTCCCTTCCTCAATCCAGTTTTTATTCTTCGTGTATCTTCTTCGACATCTATTGTTTATACCTCCCCCCATTCTCTTTTAGTCTTCTGTATATCTTCTACATATTCTAAATAATTTAAAAAGTTGCAAGAATGTGTTATTATTCCTAATCAATATGTAAATTGTAGTGTTATCCTGAATTGTGTAAGGTTGTATAAACTCACTCCGCAAAATAACACTATCTATCTATCTATCTATCTACATCTAGCGTTTATCCTTACCCCATCCTCTTCATCTTCGCGTATCTTTCAACACCTTTTCCCTTTGTCTCATTTGATTTTGTTTCTCAGCCGCCGCACCTCCTCCCCCGAAATTGTCCCGTTTCCCCAACTTTTGACATCCGCTTCTTTTCGCCTCCTCCTTCTACTGCTCTTTCTCTCTTTCTTTCTCTCTCTCTCTCCTGCTTATATTTCGTCGCTTTCTTTACACTTTCTTTTTCTCGCTCCATCTTCTCCACGCTTTCCTCTCTTTCTTGCGTGCACCTCCTTGTCTCTGCTCTCTCTCAAGGTCTCTGTCGCCTTTCTTCTTCGTGTCTTCCTCCGTCACCTTTTATCATTCCTCCTTCGCCGTCTGCTCCTTCTCTTCGTGTTAGTTTTTTCTCCAGTTCCTCCGCCTTCTTTTACTCTTTCCCTCTTTTCTCTACTTCTCCTTCTCTTTTCTATTTTCCTTCTTTTTCTTCTTCTAAAGCCCTCTTTTTTCATAATGTTGAAAATTATCATTCAGGTGAATCTTTTACACGTATTTCAACGGCGCCGTTTCTAAATCACTAAATGTACGAGTAATGTACGAATCATAAATTTTGTTTCGTAGAAGACCTCGTTTCCACTACAGTTTTCCTTCGATTGGGAGGTGGAAGAAAATATAGTCGAAATAGAATATATTCAACGTTTCTACGCTTCGCAAAATAAGTTTCTCCTTTGATTACAAAGTGATACGAAGATAAGAGAGAAACGCCGTTTTGTGAAGAACGAAATAAATAAATAAATAAATCCACATTCATTAGCACAACAACGTCAATATTTGAATCAGCCTTCCTTTCAAACAGTGTGCATAATCTATATCTCAAATAACACCAACATCATCAGTTTTATAATTATACTTAAAAATGTTTATCTCCACGTCATCTATGTCAATATTTATAAACAGAATGATGCGATTGCTAACAAAATGTTGACGCTAGTGAAAGAAATAAATATTTCGGTTCAGAAATATCTCTTTCCTACGTTTCAACGAATTCAAGGTCGATAGTTCAGCAGAATTTCATTAAAAAACGGAGCGAGTCTTTATGAAACAAGAGGGCTCTAGGTACAAAATGACAAAACTTTTCAAAACAATTTTCAAATCTGCTTCTTGACATGACCATTTTGAGCATTCATAGATTAAATGTCATTCCGATTTCTCAATATAGCAGAAAACATGGAATCAGCTTTAATGCTGTCATTTGACGACAAAAAATGTATGCATTCACAGCGAATTTTCAGTTGCATAACCAAGAACAATGGCACAGGAACGTCACGACATAGAAGCAAGTTTGTACGTCTGATAACCCGACGTGAGTGGGATGGCCATGAAAATATTCGATGAAAAGAGCATCGCGTGTAATTTATTGAATTAGTTCCCCTTTCAGCACTCAGGCATGAAAACCCTTACTTCTGTGTAGGTTTGTAGATTAGAAACTTGCATTTTTCGAAAAAGCGAAGTTGAATTCGGCGGGATGAGTACTGAAAAGTGAATGAAACACTGGAGTGATTAGAATCAACACAGCAGCCGTTTCCCGAATTGAGAATGATTCCAAGAGTTTAAAGTTGTAAATTTCCATGAATTCGTACTAAAACTAATGTACGCAATTTTTACAAAAGTGTCATAGCATACATATTCGGAAATGTTGGACTTTGCCCCTTGTTCGAACATATTTCATTCGCATGCGAGACTAGTTGCGTTAACAAAGATATCTGTGTCGTTTCTTTCAGCCTACATTCAGTTTTCAAATTGTCCTTTTACCTAATAGACCATGACATGCAGTTATGAAATAATTTTTACATCTAAACCTAGTAATTCTTTTAAATATTTTTCTTAAGTTAGTTTCCATAAGGTAGTTTTTATTGAAGCAACTATAATTCATACGTACGTGTTACATTTGTGTAATATGTTTTTCAAAGAGGAAATACCATATAAAAATGAATAAAAGTTGTGGCAGATGAATGTTTCAGTTTAATCGCAAATTTCCTATTTTGAACCATTATGAAGTATAGTTAATATTCTTTCCTTATTATCATCGCGTATTTAATTCAATTCGAGACATTAATAATATATTTCAAGAAGTATTCTGACAATTTTTGAAATCAGGTCCATTTCTCACTAAATCTTGCATTCTGTTTGGAAACTCGAATAAACTGTACCGACGCTATTAAAATTGATGGATTTTCTTTTTCTTCGTTTCATATGCTTTATTGCACACAAACGAGACATTATTTTGAAGACGTTCACCGGAAGCACTTTGCTGGTTAAACAGCATAGATGTTCCTGTCGAGTAAATTTCGGTTCAAGAGTTTTTCCTTCTCTGGTCAAAATACTTATGCTACTTTTCCAAGGTGCTCATTGAGTGCTATAAAAATGATGTTGTTGCCATTTACCATGTTCTACTAACTACTAATTCTAAATCAAACCATACTGAAATATTTCACTTCACTTTTATCGTACACGCCTACCTTGTTGTGAGCTAGACATCAAATTAGTAAAAGAAAGAGCGCGTCGAATGATGCGTATTGACAGGGTCTGTAATCATTAAAATAATAGTAAAAATGATGTATTCGCAATTCTAATTCTGTGATTAATCGCTAGTCTAATACTGTAATGATAAATATGTGGTACATGCATAGATACGCAACAGGTGCTGATGTGGCTGTGTAGGCAAATAATAGTAACTACCATAGATTGTAAGTCTAATAATGTAATATTATAGTGACAACTGTATGGTTGTAAATCTAATTATGGCTATGATGTGATGTGAAAAAAATAAGCGAAGGATATTGCCGTGCCCGCCGACACAAGTGATGAGCGTGTCGTTGAAACATTGTATTTGAGATGCTAATGATGTTGTGATGCTAAATGCTTGTACAGATGTACGAATACTATAACAGGCCGACAGCACATATGATGATTGCGCCATTTTCAGATACATTCGGTGCTAATAATATTGTAGCAATAATGATGCTTAATCGTGAACAGATACGCTACGAGAGCCACATGTAACGACTGTAAAGATGATGAATCGTATTTGAGATGTCGTAGACGACATTAAAGGAATGCTGTGAACACGCTACTACTTAGATGCACACATGCTCAAGGGTAGCTGATGCTGTGATGACAGGAAATATAGTAACAATAACAGGCTGTATAAATGACAACAATTTTATGATGCGTAACGTGAAGTACATCGGATGCTAAGTGATCTAGAAATGGGCAACAGGTACTGATAATGTTAACACTTGAAAACTGCGACGAGAGTGATAATTAAATGCTAATGATAATAATGATATTGCGATAGCACTTGTAATTGCACAGGCGCGGAAGCTGATGCAGATCAACAGATGTAGTGATTGATTGATGACAGTAATTGGGTACATTTGTGGTGACGAAGGGGATGCGAATACCTTGGTGCCTGCCGAGTTGTACTTAGTAATGTTGCAATGAGTTATTATATGTGTACAGATGTGCAAGAAATGCTGGAACAGCCTAGAGTCTGCATATGACCGCGACGGTAGGAAGATTCTAATTAAGATGTTAATGTTTTTACCACGCTAATGATATTACGACCCACAATATGATGTGGTGTTATATCGCGATATTAGCGATGTTGTTGCTAATGACGTTGTGATACTAATAATGTGATGCTAATAATGTGATCCAAATGATGTGACCCTATATTGACGAATGTGGCGACGCTAACGATGATGTGATTCTAAAGATACTGCGATGCTAAAGATGTCGCGGTGCAAGAGATGTCGCGATGCTAACGATGTCGCGGTGCAAGAGATGTCGCGGTGCAAGAGATGTCGCGATGCTAACGATGTCGCGATGCTAACGATGTCGCGATGCTAACGATGTCGCGATGCTAACGATGTCGCGACGCTAACGATGTCGCTATGTGGACGGTGTTGCGATGCAAATGATGTAATTCTATTGATGTTATGTTAACGATGTTGCAATGTAAATGATGTCGCGATGCTAATAGTATTGCAATGCAAATGATGCTAAGTGAAAGCACGAAAGGTCGACCTACCCAATGACTACAACAAGAAGCTTTGATGACAAATTGCTGCGGCTAATGTGATGCTGACGCCGTTTCCGCAGGTGCGCGACGGGTGCTGGTGCGGGCCGGCGCTGCACGGGGCGTGGAGCTCCGCGAGCGGCGGGTGGGCGAGCGAGGGCAACGCCTGGGACGACCCCTCGGACGCCGGCGGCGGCGGGGGCGGCGGTGGTGGGAGTAGTGGCGGGGGCGGGGCGGCGGTGTGCCGCGGGGCCGGGCTGTGCCGGCGCGTGCCCACGGCCGCGCTGGCCGCCCTGGGCGCCGCCCACCCGCCGCCCGAGCGGCTGGCCCTGGCGCGCACGGCCGTGCGCTCGCTGCGGCCCGGCGACTTCGCCCTGCTGCCGTCGCTGCGCGCGCTCAGCGTGGACGGCAACGCGCGCCTCGAGAGCGTGCAGCCCGGCGCCTTCGACGGACTCGCCGAACTCAGGTACGCTACTCCCCCCCACACACACACGCACGCACGCGCACGCACGCACGCACGCGCATGTGTGTGTGTGCGCCGGGCCGGAACCGAGCAGGGGAAATGAACTATGTACATACAAATGTCCATAACAAATACTTGTAGCTTGTCCCGCAAGTTGAGTGTCACATCACCGTTCATTCTGAACCTTTCCACGGACTGTCCGACATTAGGCCAACACAGTGTACGCTCGCGAATGTGTGTGTGTATATATGTATGTGTGTGTGTGTGTGTGTCCGTGTGTGTATGGACCGGGGCGGAACTCGGGGGTGACATGAGGAATTACGTACACACAAATGTCCATAACAACTAATGGTACCTTGTCCCGAAACTTGACTGTCACGTAGCCGTTCGCACTGCAACTTTCCACGGATTGTTCGACCTCAGGCATTCACAGTGTACGCGCGCGATTGTGCGTGTGTATGAGCGTGTGTGCGAGTGTGTGTGTGAGGGAGAGGGAGAGGGAGAGGAAGAGGAAGAGGGAGAGGGAGAGGGAAAGAAAACAAAGGGGAATTAACGCGAGATGAAAGTCATGAACTACACAAAGTTTTCTAGCTAATAATTTTAACTACCGCCGTTACACGCGACTGATTGCCAGCAATCCTCTTTTGGCTCTAGGTAAGTACGTGCACCTGTAATCATTCGACGGACTCTCGGAACATAAATACGGTACTGACGTGTACCCGTGCGTGCGTGTGTGTGTGTGTGTGTGTGTGTGTGTATGTATGTGTACCGGGGTAAGTCCAAGGAGAGATGTAAAACCCCAACCAAGAAGTAATCAAAAACGTCTCTAACCAATAATTTTAGCTTTGTTCGGAAACGTGCAACTGAAGGCCTTTTAGACCGATGTCTTCCATGGGCTCAGGTACAAGTGTGTGTGTGTGTGTGTGTGTGTGTGTGTGTGTGTGTGTGTGTGTGTGTG
>BLKR01007738.1:0-32075 GCA_011170035.1 Teleogryllus occipitalis
TAACAGTATTTAGCAGGACACTGACAATAAGCACAAGGCCCGGCTCAATACGACATGGTTAATATAGAACATGCCAAAATTACTCCAAACATCACCTCAAATCCAGGACTTAAATTTCACCGAGTATTTGTGGTCAGTTTTAAAGAGAGAAGTTTACAAAACTGACGTAAAAAATAAAGAAGAACTAAAACTTCTTGTGGAAGCAAAATGGAATAAAATAAAACCCACAACTTGCAAGAACATTGTTATTTCCACGAAGATGCGATACCTAGCTGTGATACAATCCAACGGACCAAGGGATATGGAACAAAATACTGAAACCATAGTTCAATTTATTTTTTATTTTGTGTTATTACTTCTAGAGTACGAATACCAGAGTTGCACAAAACTGAACATTACTCTTTTTTTTAAATTAAAAAAAAATGTACTAATTGATTCTAATGCAGAACATATATTTTTCAGTTTGTAATGAGATTGTTTTCATTTTATAACGACTGTTTTTTGGGAAAAAAAGAAAAAAAATCTTTACTTTGACCTCAATAATTGTAATGTAAATTGTAAAAGTGTGTGAATAAGAATGTTAGATACTGTATTTCGCTGAAGCACTGGCTAGATTTCGCAACTAACCAATTTAAATTGAATGAGACGGACATTTCGAAACACTTCAGAAGTGATGGCGTTTTCCTGTATGGTACTGCCAGCTTCGGCCGCGGTTCAGCGATCCCATCGGAATGAGCTTTTAAATTATATTTTGGGATGAGTACTTTACATCAAAATGCAAGCACGGGGTACTCAATGCGCGATGACTGCATTTCAGTTCAATATTTCTGACACAATTTGAACGTATTCTCTTAACAGAAAGTCACAGCGACTTTCGAAAACATGTTCATAGAAATCCATGACTATACTGCGATTTTTACATTGCTGCCTGTGACATTTCATCAGATGTTACTGTCCCATTCAATCGAGAACTAACACGTCACTACAGTGATTGGATGACACCATATCAGCTGATTTACTTCAAAGGCAGTTATGTAAAAAACGCAGTATTACCCCGTATTGTTTCCATAATTACTTACTGATTAACGAAAAAGAATTCCTTCATATACTTCAAAACTAGATATTACAATAATTACTCCAAATTAGTAGGAAACATATAAAGTAGATAGTATATTCCATCCACAATACGCAACGATACATCAAATTTATTAGAGTTCAATTACCATTTCCGATTACAACTCAATGATACTTTCACGGAATACTTTCCAACTCCACAGAGAACGCTAAATTATTCGGTCACAATAGCTAGCGACAAATTGCACCCGCGACCCGCTTTTCCTCCCAGACTTCCGACGAAACCCAGGACTCAATCAGCCAGTGAGTTTCGCGGGCTCCCCCCCCCCCATCGAATTCCACATCCCCTCGACAGCTCCTCGTGGAGTTGTGTATGTGATATCGGGAGCAGCAGGCCCCATTTGTCAGGCTCCGGGAACTGAGGAATGCAGGGGTTGCAGGGTTCAACTGGCGCTGCGTTCTGCCACTCGTCGCCCCGTTTTTCTTCCCCGGTTGGGGCGGCGGTGATGGCGAGGGCCGGGCCGGGCCACGTCAGGAGCGCTTTGGACACCCCTGCCCTCGCGGAGCGGCCCCCCCCTATCCCTTCTTCCTCGCCCTCCGCGTGCGCGTGAGTGTTGCGTGTGTGTGTGTGTGGCGGCGGACGTGCTCGATGAGCGGGCACGCGTGGAATGCCGCCGAATCGTCAGCAAACGGGAAGTTGCAGTAACCCCGCCGGCCCCGCCCCCTGCCCACGCCGTCAATTGAGCCGGCGCGGCGGCGGCGCGCGCGCGCGTTGGGGCGAGGAGTCCCCCCCCTCCGCCCCCTCCCTCACACTTCTCCTCCCAGATGACAGGAGGCCGCCGCCGCCGCAGCAGCAGCAGAAGTAGCCGTCGGCATTCCAACGACGTTCTGGCTCTCGCCATGCGATTTTTCCTACTCACCCAATGATTAGCATTCACTCGTATTTCGGTAGAAAGGGAAACATTTTTGATAACGCATTTTTCCTTACTAATTGACAAAATTGTTCATGTAGAATCAGATTTCCAACGTACGTATTTTCAAGACAATCATGAAATATCTATTGTTACTGAATACTTCTTTTATTGTGCCATGAGTTTGCTGATGTTATAATAAATGAAATATTCAATAACAAGATATGTTTGCTTAGAAAATACATTGGAAACGAATTTCTGCACGAACACTCGTATTGGTTCAGCGAAAAATGGCGAAAAGTATAATTCTTTACATAGACATTTGCGGGTATGAATGGAGTTACGAGTCTTTTTACGCCTCCCACATCTAGATGACAGATGCCCGTCACCGCAGAAACGGTCGGTGTCGTCGTGCAAACGAGCTTCGCTCTAATGCTGGCGACGGGACTTTTCCCACTCGCCGGGAAACGTTCATACACATACTACGTAATTCGGTTCTCAGAGAAAAGAATTCTGTATTCCGAAGGTAAAGGACATTACTTATACCCGATTTTTCCCCTCTAAAATTGGATATTTTACTACATTTGTTCCAATTTCATTGCACCTCCTGGAGGTATTAAAAACAATGTCCAAAAGATAATAACAAAGTTTAAAGCAAATGAAAGTTGTCCATTACGAATAGAAGGTTCTGAACTGCTCTTCTGTAGGTACAAATGAGACGAAATGCTTTGTCGTGACTTGATTGTTTAGCAAAAATGCATTCTTTACGGAGAATTCACGAGTGCATGGGGTAATGTACTTTATCAATACTTGTGCAACCGCAATTATTTGTAGCAGTTTTGGAAACTACTCTTTTCTTCTTCATTCACGTTTCATTTCAACCTTACTTACAAATAAAACGTGAAATAAACTGCTGTCTAATGGACACTGACAAAGAATAACGCGGCAAACTGGTAACCTTAACACATATCTTTGTTCGATTACTAATGTCCAATACGTTTCTTGCTTCAATCATAAACTCTTCCTAGTAACATTAATTGTCATGCAAGTTGCGTCTGACTGAACGGCAAAGGAATACTTTGCAATAATTGCAACCTGATTAATCTCTTTTCTAATGCGAACATTAATTACATAAGTTACAATACTTAGTGTCCACTTCCTCTATCGTTTGTTGAAAAGCATCATTTGAGGTTGAAGAAAGAACGTGGCAAACCTACCACTTTCATAAAGTGAAACACATGTGAGTCAAAGTGAATGCAGAAACCGATACGTACAATATCGCACTGCTAAGCGTCCATGGATTTTGTGAAACGTACAGATAACTCGAGAAGGCAGAGAGAAAATAATTCACTGGAAACCTCATTCCACATTACCATTCATGCATTGCACGAAGTTCCTAGATTAGAAAAGAGTGACTTTCGAGCAAACTCATTTCAAAATTTTCGATCTGTATCCCTCAATAAACTTCAGAAGGGAAAAAACTTCATTAAAATTTGTAACCATTATCTCACAATAAATGTAAGAACAAAATAGCAACTGAATTTGACCGCGGAAATCTGGCAACCAAAGAAGTGTCTAGAAATTCTCGCACGATTTTGGGCCCCTGTATTGGTGAGAGTAATCCTATTATCCAACTAATTCATTTTATTGTTCCTAGCGTAATAAATCATAGCGCAACAGACTCATTTCTAGAAAAATACCCGCCATGATGAAAGATGAAGCTCGAGATAAAAACAAGCATTGCTTCAAATATGTGGGACGATGGAAGTTAACCTTATTACTCGTATAAAAAGAATAATAAAATTAATTTAAATATTTTTCAATGAAAAATTTACAACGAATAATTTTACGTTAGTCAATGGCGCTGCAACTGCTCCCCAAGTAATTAATCGCTTCAAGAAGATCCAAATTCATTGCAATGCACTTCTCCAGGGACCGATTTAGGCGTCCAGCCTAGTCGTTTCAGCTCCAACGTTCTTATCGTCTTTGTCTATACGTCGACCTTTCAGAGAGACCAGTATAAACACGATAATGTCCTCAAACAAAAACACGACACACAAGTTCCCTAGCACATATCTCCAACTGAACCAAGTATCTTACAGCCGGGTGCAAAACTTGTCTTCTATTCTTAAAGATATCACAAAACATCCATTCGAAAATCAACGAGTACACGTACAATACGTCACCAAAACTTTTTTCTTTCTTTTTTTATTGGGTACCATGAGCTTCATTCCAATCGTGAATAAACGTGGTAAGAAAACGCGATATTTGTGAAATTTCCTAAATTTATTTGCCGGCATTGACATCACTTACCCTCGCGCCAGTGTCATCAGCACACGTAAATGCAGAACTCACCTACGGAGAAAAAAAATTATATTAGATATCAGCAACAATGTCTACAAAAATGCACCATTCACAATGACATCATGAAACAATTTCTCAAACATAATAATAATAATAATAATAATAATAATAATAATAATAATAATAATAATACATACAGGTTTTTCACAGATTAAAACTTCATAACACATAATCGAAATAAATACTTCCAAATATTTTCAACTTCACGCAATTCTTTCTAGTAGTACGAAACTGCGTACAGTTGTCAATTAATACTTGACGGATTTGAAATATTCGTGGGATTCTGTATCCTGTCAATTTCAAATTTCTCATAAACGCCTTCGTCTTAACGTTAAAATACTAGACGCACTATACTTCTATAAGCCATGGCATTACAACCATGGCATTACAAAGCTAATATGAAAAGCAAAACAAAAAAACGCAATGTTACATTTTAGGCATCATCCAACACAACCGATTTCCTTATAAGAACCATATTGATACTCAAGTCTCGAAACATCCTAAGGCCTATACGATTAACCCACACTGTCCGATTTATAGTGACTAGTGACAGACCGTCAGCTCCAATGGGGAGCTTCAAGACCAAAAAAAGTCGTGGCGAAGCTCCTGATTGGACAACCGCCCCCCGCAATGGTTAACATGCAACAAGTCACTACATTTTTTTTTAAAATTTATTTTCTTCCTGTTCAACATACATACATGTTTTTCAGAATTGTGAATAGAAACATACATAACGTTTGGTTTATTTCCTAACTGTGGGTGCCCTGAATGGGTGCGCTCAATGTTTTTGGTTCATGTTGAAAAATTTTAATTACTTTTGAAAGAAAATTGAAATTACAGAGAATGATCGTTGATATGATTATTCGATGGAGGCTATATCATGAGGCAATTTCCTGCTGATTTATGGTGGTCGGAATCTGTCTTTAGGGAAGCGTGAATTTATACGTAAGTTCGGTTTTGCTGTACGTCCCAGGTTGAATATGAAGGCGCTGGGAGATGTGGAGAGTGATGAAAAGAAATCTTCGGTCAGTTTGGAAATGTGTTCTTTTCTTGTGGGAATTTGCAGTTCATGGTGGATTTGATTGTCACTACATTTGAATCAGACAAAACGGAGCAGCTTGCAACCCGACGCCTGCAATGCTACGAACGAGGGGCCCAGGGCGTCCAACGCGTCCAGCATCTCGCAATCACGCCGCCCAGCGCGCCACCATCGCCCCCGTCGCCGGGCGGCGTCCTCCCACAAGTGCATGCGCGGCACGCCCGCCAGTGCGTTCCCTCACGCACGCACACGCGCACGCGCACGCGCACGCGCGAGCACTGGAGATGACGGCGACGAACGCGGAGACGCGCGGGGGTCGCCCGCCACGCCGCACCGAGCGCCAGGATTGCACGCGGACGCACACGAGCACGGGCGATCACACAACGCAGGCGATAGAAACGAGAAGGGTCGCTCTCGGACCGGTGGGCTTACGAGCTGTGTGGGAGAAGAAAAATCTCATTACTCTGCACTGTCGCTGGCTTGGCAAGGGGGCATTAAAGAAATGGGCTTTAGGCATGAAACAAATGGGGATTAGGCATTAAAGAAATGGTTCATTAGGCATGAAAGAAATGGGCATTAGGCATTAAAGAAATGGGCATTATGCATTAAAGAAATGGGCATTATGCATTAAAGAAATGGGCATTATGCATGAAAGAAATGGGCATTAGGCATGAAAGAAATGGGCATTAGGCATGAAAGAAATTGGGCTTTAGGCATTAAAGAAATTGGGCTTTAGGCATTAAAGAAATTGGGCTTTAGGCATTAAAGAAATTGGGCTTTAGGCATTAAAGAAATTGGGCTTTAGGCATTAAAGAAATGGGGTTTTAGGCATTAAAGAAATGGTGGATTAGGAACCGGAAAGGGTTCAGCAAATGTAACGAAAACGGAGGAGGAACGAGGGAGAGACAGAGGGATAGATGAAAAACTACGTAAACAAGACTTTGCGTGATAGATAAAATCATACCCCCATTATTTGGAATTCATCACGCTAATACTATATTAAATCCCTTCATTACTTCTCGAAAAATTGCCAAAGGTGACTTGTTCGTTTACTTTCCTTCCCCTAGAACAGCTATAAGAGAGCTGGGAACAAAAGCCATTGAATAAAATCATGCAGTTCCGTCGGGAAGGAACGTTCATCTTAGTGTAACTATGGTATACGGGGGGAGGGGGGAATATATTTTGCGAATGAATCCAGAAAGGTTCTTGAATTCGTCGAAACTTCCACATTCATCAAGTACAAAATGAAATGTTATTAATAGTAATATTGTCGCCAACGACAATTCCCGTGTGTTCTAAAATACGATTTAGATATTTCGTCAAAACTTATTAATCAATATGATTAAGTATGAAGCATATACGGCACACATGACCAACCGATACGTGCGACACAAATAAATGTCCACATGAAAGGAATCGTCGAAAATGCGCCGCCAGTACGGAGGTGACGCGACGCGACGCGACGCGACGCGACGCGACGCGACGCGACGCGACGCGACGCGACGCAACGCAACGCCACCCGACCCGACCCGACCTGACCCGACCCGACCCGACCCGACGCGACGCGACGCGACGCGACGCGACGCGATCCGACGCGACGCGATCCGACGCGACGCGATCCGACGCGACGCGATCCGACGCGACGCGATCCGACGCGACGCGATCCGACGCGACGCGACGCATGGCTCCGGAGTAGAGGTCGCGCGGCGGCTGTGGGAACGCGCTCTCGGGGCCGCCTGTCGCCAGAAGGGCGAGGTCACACCGCGCGGCGGCCGACACGACGCAATTGCTCGACCTCCTTCCTCGGCCCTTCTCGCAGCCGCGAGGGAGACGAGAGAACGAAAGAGATAAGACCCCCCCCCGGGCTCCCCGTTGGGCGCCCGGAACACACGACCTCCCAGGTGACCTGCGGGCGAATGGGGGAGCACCCCGCTGCAATGGACCATCACGGGCCGGGGGGAGAATGAAACGTAATGAATACCGGACACCGTAAATCGCTCGAGACTAGGATGAATACCACGGAAGATATCTCTCTTCGTGGCATGGAAGTTCAAGCAGCGTTAGATGAGAAATTACTTTCCCAAGTAAATCTCCTAAAATATGAAGGAAATGCGTCTCTCTGTGCTGATTGGCAACCGTGCAATTAAAATATATGATCACAGTCGCTAAATATTTTCTAATTACAACTTTTGCACGACCGGAAAGGGAATTCGGTTCAATTAATTAATAAATGATAAATGAAAGGAATGCAAAAATTTCAGTGGGAGGGAAGGTTCGTGGTTTCCTTTCATCACCTGAGCAATAGGAAGTTTCTAATAATAGTCGTAGATATCGCCAGTTCGTACGAGGGACTCTATTGAGTCTAGTCTGGCTTCTAAAGTACCGTTCTGAATAGCAATAGATGAAGCATTTATTACTGTTGAAGCATTTATTAAGTTGTATGGTGGAAAATGTGCATGAAATTGTGCTCTCCAAATGATTTTTAAAACTTTTCATTATTTTAAAATTTTGTTTAGGAAATTTTTGATTAATTTAATTTCATACTAGGTAAATATGTTTTACAATTAGTGTATTTTAATATTACATTATATCCGAATTTACATATTTCTTACATATTTTGTTTTCATTGCCCATTTCTTTGACCCCGAAGACATGACTTTGGACTTATCAGCTTATGCTGATAAGACCAAAAAAACTAAACTTTACAATAGAGCAAAAAACTAATTTAAACTAATGCTGTAAATCAGGGATTAATGATATTACGACAAAACCTACACACAAATAGTTTTGTTTTAATGTCACCTTCGTTTGAATATTATTAATCCTTTATTTACTTCAGTTGAAAGTTTGTTTATGCTCCTCTGTAAAACTAAGGGTTCATGACTTATCAGCTTGATCACCGGGATCAAAGATTTATGCACATATTTTGACGTTACATACTACATACTTTTCCGGCCTCTAGTAATTAATTCCAAGTAAATAATTACCACCCACACAACTTCAGCGCCCTCGACGCATCACCCAGGCGCAACCACACGGCGGCAAGGAACTCATCTCCTTCCATCACCCGGCAACGCGCCTGGAAGCAAACAGGCTAGAACGTGGAATCCGCAGTCCTGATTTACAACCTACTCAGCGACCTCAGTCGAGAAGGCCTGAACCGCACGTTCGTCACGAAAACGCGATCGCACAAAAACCAACAACGGCAAAATGCACTCGAACGTAATCTCGCGACAAGAGGAATCGCACGTAACTTCCAAGGGGCTTTGATATACGCCAGCGTGAGCACGGCCGCGCGGTTTGCGCTAGCAAAACAACACGTTATCTCACGCCTAGATGAAACACACGCGGGGTTATCTCAACTGCGATAAAGCAGCTGGAGGTACATGCCATCCGCGTTCCACGAGCGACGATCAACACCAAAAAGAAACACTTTGTGTTGCCCCCCCCCCTCTATCAACAAGGCTCTTCTCACATAACTCCTTAAAATAGCTGCTACCTGCGGCGTGATTGATAAATCTTTCGACGTCTCAACACGCAGAAGGGTTGACTCAGCGTTTGATTTCTCATACAAATGCGATTGATAACGTCCAGGAAAATATGCTGCAACAAATAAGTAAAGCGAAGAGCTTTGTATAGAGAATCAAAACGGTTCAATGAGAACCCGTTGAATTTTCAGTAATACTATAAACTAATTTTCTTTATTCAATTTTAACTCTTCCTTATGTACAACATGCAAAACAAACACTTGAAAGTGAGACTACTGTCACACTGAAGTAGCGATTCTAATTCATTACAGAATCAGGAGCGTCGTAAAACCATAGAGTAGTTTCACAAAACGCATACTACCATAGTATACAAGAGATGATTAACAGTCGGCGGGTTCTCAATTAGTGAATTATAAAAAATAAATACAAGATCTAAGTGCATTGGGCTCCACTTTTACACGACGCAACTCCAAGTGTTGCTTTCCGAGACGTCTTTCTTTCGGGTTCCGTCACGAAAATCACGCGCGGACGCAACATGTGACAACCCCGAGCTACGTAACTGCGATTCGTCACCTGTCACTAACACAGGTTAAGCCTCAAATAATTACTTGCAGATGAAATACTCCTTGACTGTTCTGTGAATACTCCTGTGACTTATCCGTGAATCAAACCAACTTCTTGAGAAGTCTGGCTACGTAAGCGTCCGAACTTGAATTATGAATGAATTATTTGTAATGAAAGCATTCATGGATTTGTTCACAGGGATCAACGAGCATTGCTATGTTCATGTTTAATTCTTTGTTCTGGAAAACTTTACCGCAATGTGTTTTCAGACAATATGAAAACAATACAGCACAACAGCCACCCTATGGCATTATTCATAGTTGAGAGCCTATGACTAATATTAATTAATTAATTAGTTAAATCGAAAAACCCGTGCACCCAAGTCATGCAGTACATTGAAATGAATAATAAAAAGCAAGAATTAGATGAGATAATATTATTCCAAATAGCTGTGAAACAATAAGCTTGTTTACTTAAAGTTTTATGCATATGGTAACATCACTTTACTTGAGGTGAGAATTGTTAAAACCAATTAATAAAAGCACTAATACAAAACTGTTAAACAATATTTTGAATTTCGCTTGAAAATTAATTCTGAAAAGGCGATCATAAAGTCAGCATCAGTGGACGGCCTCAGGCGTAGTACACCGAACCTAGAGTTTTCATTCCGAAAACTACTACCCAATCCCTCCCGCAAATCCGATATGGATCCGGGGAGGGGCATAGAGCCCTAGAATTTTCGTTCGTTACCTTACTTTTTGGGGGGCAAAATCGATTTAAATATTCATTTTATATTAGAATTATGTAATTACTTAAAAAACAATAGTGCATAGTATTATATGTACACTAAAAAAATATATACAAAAATAATGAAAAATGTTTTATTATTTAATAATAGTTTATGACCCCCCCCCCACAAATGCGGCTGAACCCGCCCCTCCCGCAAATCGGGCAACACGGAAACGCCTCTCATCCCCGAGCGGCAAGCAAAGCGCTCGGAGCGGGCCGGCACAGCCAGGTGCTGCAGCGCGGTCCGGCGGCCGCACCTCGCCCTCCCGATCAGCTGCTGGGGTCGGGGCGCGCCAGCTGCTGCGCCGCGCTGCGCCCACCTGTCCCGCCCCGCCGCTCCCGCTCCCGCTCCGGTTCCGCCCGCCACCGGAGGCCGCGCAGGCAGCTGCCCGCGGACGCAGCTGCCGCCGCCGCCGCCGGGGACCGGGCGAGCGCCGAGATCCGCGCAGGTATGCGACCGGGCGGCCCCGGAATAATGCCACTGTGGATAGGGGAACGCGGGGCGGAGATTTAGCTCACAGGGGTCCTGAGAACGGGGCGAACAGGTACACAGGAATTTCGCCAATTCAACCACATATACCGTTGAATCCCTTCGGATTCCCTACGGTTTTAACAATAACATTCAAAATTTCCGTTCACCGTAAGTCGAAATTGTACCACAAATGAGATGTAAGACATGGAATATTACAGGCACCCACAGACCGACGCGGAAGATCCGCAACCTATGCAGATAGGCCGCAGCGGAAGTTTCGCACATGTTGCCTTATGAGCACGTTCAGGCCTGCGCGGCAGGCGATCGTCGTGGCAACGGATTGGCAACGTTTAATTTGCGGCAAAATTTGTAACGCAGACGAGTTTCTTCCACTACAGCTCGAGTTTTATGGAAGTCCGCCCGTATTCGGGAGTCTTCGCTCCCCTCTGGGTCGAGCGACCTTGACAACCGTCACCAAACGCTGACTCATAATTGACGCTCCGGTGTGAAAGGTCCCGCGAATTCCGCCGCCGCGTCTAGCTCGGATCTTTCCACGCCGCACCCGCTGCGGGTCTACCGCGCCGATCAGTGGGAGCCTCAAATATGTTTGCATTCGTTGCTTAACGGTCGTTAAATAATGTACGTGAAATTCCATTGGAAAAAATGCAAATTTACCGCTGCAATTCGAAAGCAGCGAAAAGATAAAAAGAAAATTATTAATATTTATATTAGCCTCATTCCCTCCTGCATGTTTATGCGAACACCTTTGCAGTACATTTAACATTTAAAAATAGAAAATGTGCTAAAATTCTGGGATAGACTATCAATATTTCACGAACAAGAGTGAATGCATTTGAATATTTCAAGAACATTTAATTTTATGAACTGCTATCGGCTTAATAAAAGATTCATTTTCGTTTGAAATATATACTAGTTCCACCTTCCTGGAATCATTCACTTTTCCGCTCCTTTACTCTCGCTTTCCCAGCAGAAACTCTTTCCATCGCAACAAAACCTCGGCAAGTGCAATCTCCTCTGCAGAGCAGCTGGCGCAGCAGCCGGCCGATTCCAGCATCGGCATCCGACCTGCTCCCGCAGCAACCTCCGAATCCGAGCCGGTTTACGCCCGCGTACGTGTGTCCCGGCGACGACAGTGCATTTCCCTCGAGCCGAGAAAGCGCCCACTCGGCAGCTGGCGAGAAAGAAATGACCGAAGGGGCAAGAAAAACCGTGCATTCCGCACACGAGAACGCCTCAGCGTCCGCACCTGCCCGTCGGCCGGACGGCGGCGCGGCGATCGGACGGCGCGCAGCTGCCCAGCAGGTGCCGCGCACCCGCGACACACGTTAAAGGAGGCTCTACACATTCGTTATTCGGTGAACAGCGAGCAATCGCTCGCTCGTCGAATCCCGAGTAGTGAGGATGAGTTACTTGCTATTTGCCGAGTGACGAAGATTCAGGGTTCGCCCTACCCACCGCATGTCGGTCTTTTGGACATCTCGAAGGGAGCAACCATTCGCCGAACACGTCAGCTGTTCGGGATTGGGGGGAGCACTAGCTAGCTGATCGGCGAATACCGAATGTGTGGACTCCACACATTCGGCATTCGCCGAGCAGCAGCTAGTGCTTTTCCAACCCCGAACAGCTGACATGTTCGGCGAATGTTCACTCCCTTTGATGTGCGGTGGGTAGGGCGAGCCCCGAATGTTCGTCACTCGGCAAATAGGAAGCAACCCATCCACACTATTCGGGATTCGGCTAGCGGTTGCTCGCTGTTCGCCGAATAACGAATGTGTGGAGCCGCCTCTAGGCGGACGCGGCGGCGCAGCGCCCGCCTTCGGAAACCTCCAGGACATCCGCGTTCCAGGTTACGTTAGAAATCGGACACGGAGTAATGCACAGGGGAAGGCATGGAAGTGACGTAGATATTCCACGGAAGCGATCATTGCAGCTGAGAATTTACAGTGGCCACAATACACTTTTTGGATTATATAGAACAACACCGCTGTGAATTTTATCATTGTAAACACGAATTTCTGATTTACAGAAATAATAAAAACAATACGCTCCTCTGAAGACCTGCGTCGGACTTAAATATAGTAGCTTTTGACAGATATCGGCTGTGACGCAGTTATGTAATCGGAAGATTCGTTGCAGCTCACATTTTTGGTATTGCAGCTCTCGATTGATTGGTAAATATCCCTCTTTCCTTCCAGCTCCCGTCCTTGGAGATTTACAATATTTAAATCGAACAATACTTTTACTTTTATTTTTAGTTAAAAAAATATCTATTTCAATTCTTTACCACGTACAAACTTCTGACTGTTACTTCATGTGGAAAACAAATTCAATCTTTTTTTCCCAATATTTTTACAAATAATACCTAAAGAAAGAATTTCACTCTACATATTTTTAAAGAGCAAAACTCTGATCGGTTCATATCATTTCACGTCCCTGGTTCAGAAACGACCTTCGGCCTCCAACTAAGAGCTCGTTTTGATTGATTGTTAGTAATTGGGACGCGTCAACTGCCAAGGTCATTAGTCCCGTAAGTGTATAGTATTTTTTTCCTTCGGGAGGACAGATCCGGCGACGACCTACCGTTGGCTACCGTTTTTTTCAACCAGATGTCTCCAACCAGCGGGGCATCGCCCCAGCCGAGACAAGCACAAAGTTCTCGACCGCTCTCCCGACATGTGCCGTAATGTAGTGCATGTTAGAGTGTGTGTGTGTGAGTGTGTGTGTGTGTGTGTGTGTATGCGCGCGCGCGCGTGTAAGGGGAGAGGATAGGACAAGGAAGCGGTAGGAAATATCGCGCGCGGTCCGTGGCCTGTTTGTTAGGGTACTACTCTGGCATTCACCTGGTGTTTTTCAATAAACCACGGAAAACTACCGATCAAAGCAGCCGGCCGCTAGAATTCTCCTCCAGACAGCGACTGAATTCGACCTAGCTGTCTAGCTAGTTTAGAAAACCCTGCCACCGTCGAGACTGGAACCCCAGGACCTCCCGGACAGGGACCCTGCCGCGACATCAGTTGACGCCACCTCCCCTGGTGACCCCCTTGTTGCTTTTCCTCCCCGCCGGGAGCGCATCGCGCCCACGCCCCGCGCGAGCCCCTTTACTCCGGCCGCAGGCGGAGGCGACGCGCCGCGGCGAGGCGCGGGGAGGCGCTCGTAAAACGCGAGAGCGGATGCCGGTACTCAGGCCGCAGCGCGACGACGCGAACCGACGCCCCGCGCCCGGCGGCGCAACGCGCGCTCGCCTCGCCTCGCCCTCGTCTCGGGCGCCGTATGCACCGCAGCTGGACAGAAGGGAAAAAATTCCACTGCGCACGAGGTGGCCCGTAAACCCCGATTTACACGTTTCCCGCCAAATAGCTGTTTCTCCTCAGGCCGAAGCTTCACGGATTCGAGTTCCGCCTCGGGCTGGGTTGTATTTGTGTTCGTTCTTTCACCCCTCATCATCACCATATCACTGCATCCAGTATACAGATACCCCTGACGTTAAATCAATAGTGGTCGTTAATGGACTCGTGCGACCTTAAATAATAATAATAATAATAATAATAATAATAATAATAATAATAATAATAAAAGAACTATCTCATAATGTTTACGCACAGTACATTGTCCGATACTTCACTCTTACTAAGTCGCTCAGTGACTCAGTAGAATTACTTTACGCGATTCAATATAAGCCGCTAAATATATTTAACAATTAACATTAGAACCAACTCAATTCCGAAATACCGCTACCAGCCACCTTTATACAACGAGAAGAGAAGTTCTTTCTTTCTCATATCCCGTTGCACTCACATTAGTAGTGCAACCCCCCCCCCTTGCCACCTCCCTGTCCCTGTGTGTCCTGTGGGAGTTCAATTCACGTGTTTTCATCAGCATTACCATCAGCGTATACACTGCAGCTAAACCGACTTAAAAAAAATTCCACCGCAGGTGGGGCGCCCGATTTACACGTAAACCCGATTTACACGTAAACCCAATTTAGACGTAAACCCGATTTACATGTAAACCAGATTTACACGTTTTCTCTGGATGAACTATTTCGGAGTTTTAGCAAGCGCAATGTGGCTTCTGGAACCCTGGCAACGACACGGCGAATACACCACGTTTGCTACAGCTCCAACTCGGGGGTCGTTCGTCAAGAGGACGCGTGTAAATCGGTCTAAGTTTAGTGGGAAGTTTAGTATCCCGGTAAAATCTCGGGCGATCCGTGTGGCCTTCGTGAAGGACGAAGCGGTTTCGCTGCACGTTTTGTTGGGGTTGTTCCGTTCTCATGCCTCTCGATCCATCATTGCTCCACTAAAAATCGTCTTTTAAGCGCCTAAAAAGGCACCGTAAATGCCAATAATAAGCAGAAAAAGGCACTGTCATAAGTTATATTCACAATAAAATTAAAAATGGTTTGTAATTTGTCCATATTATTTTCTAAACTTAAATGCATAAAAATAAGTACGCACATTTTAATGTAAAACAAGCTAAACATATTCACAACTCTTTTACATTTTATTCTTAATACTTTGATTTAAAATATATTATATTTATATTATATTACTTTTAAGGATTGCAATTTCAAATTTACGACTATTAGGAAACAAAATCGGTTTGAAAGGAGAGAAGGATCTCTCAGCATCTACTGATGTGACTGGTATACATTTTACAAGTCCAGCTTTAGCAACACTGAAACCTTCTGGGAATTAACATTTATTTCCACTGAAAATTTCGGTGCCCTCGGTGTACTGTCAACCGACCATGTTCTTAGAACATGTCTGGTAAATATAAAATACAGAAATAGAGAAAAATCTGTTGGTAAACTTTTCAGAATTCTCTTGTTAAAATACAAAGACGTGAATTGAAGGTTTCGTAATGATTGGTCACGTTGGACCATGGTCGATTTTTTGATATCTTAGCATTGTACATAAAAATAATTCGTAAAAGGTCAAAAAGTTCAAGAGTTCTAAAAAAAGGTATTTTTGCAAAAAAGGCATTTATACAAAAAAAAAGACATTATAAAACTTCGCCATATGGCATTAATTGTCAAGATTCGTGCGCAATTATTTTCAGCCTTTAAATAAGTTCGCTAGAATACAATAGGCATTCCCCTAAACATCCGATGTCTTCTCATCACCCACAGACCGAACTCATTCACTTCCGGTTACATGGCAGAAAAAGCTAGGGTGTGAGGATCCTAATAAAGATGCAAATGTGCTAATACTTTGATCGACGGTCGTCACCTTTCCTTAATGGATCATTAGGATCATATTCTAAGCGGATCGCTTGGGCAGTTAGCTTCCTCCTTCGTTCACTGCAGTGCCGCCCCGCTGTGGGCATTTGTGACAGCAGATTACGCCATCGCTGCTCAGTCGTCATCGTTAACGCATTCGCCTTCCTCACGAACTCGTTGACAAGCGGTCCAGTTGGGAGGCCACGGATAGTTGAAAAGAGGCTTTTCCGGTATGCCTTGAGAGACTACATCTGTCTCACACGATTTTTATCATGAAGTTCATCTATTTACGTAGTAACAAATTACCATTAAGAGTGTAATGGGCCGTCACTTCGTCCTTGAATGTTATTAAAAGTGTGTTTCTGTTTAGAAATTAATCTTTAAAATATCACATAAAACACGAGCTAGATACCTCAACCCCGAAAATATTACAAAAATATCCTCAAAATAACGAGTCTCAAAATAGCCGATGTCCTCACAAAGTGCCCATTATATGCGCTCCTATTCGCTCCACTTCCACATCAGTCTCCACGGAAAGTCACCCCGGCTCGAGGAGCGTAGAATAAGAAGCATCGTGATCCGAGCACAATGGCTCGATTACGTCCTCGACCAACGCGCAGGGGACGAAGGTAGGGTGCGTTGATGACAGGGGCGGCAGGGGGCGACTCGGCGGAGCCCATGTCGCTCTAAAAATACCCCACGGCGCGGCGCCGCGCGGAGCGAAGCAGAGCAGAGCAGACACGGCCGCGCGGCACAAAGGCAAAGGCAAAGGAAAGCGAAAGGGAAAGCGCGGAGAGCGACGAGCGAGGGCGAAGAAAAAAATCATCACGGGCGCCGCGCCGGGCCCTCCGACCGTCGGGGTCAGGGAACCCGGAGAGAGAAACAGGACGGGTGTGGTGCGGGGGGAGGCCGCAGGGCAGGTTGAGGGGAAAGGCCGACGGGGCAGGCGGGGGGTGCGAGGCGAGAGGAAAAGGCGGAAAAGGGGTGCAGAAAAGGGGAGTGGGGAGGATGATCTGCAGACTGCTTTAATCATCTGCACCTTTAGCGGTGTCCTTTTTGAGCCGAGAGATCACAAGGAGATCAATGGATACGGATGTATTCACAAAATTCCTGGTCTACCTGTAATATCGTAATGGGAGGTGACAACGCGAGCAACTTACGACTACTTTCCGGAAAACAATCATACTATTTCATTCAACGAAAATCATCAAATAAAATTTTTTACAGAATTGCCGCTTGTACATAGAAATGTTCTTGACACATTACGAATAAAATATTATTCGCGGAGTGCCTTTTGATAATGAATAGTTTCCTGAAGGAAATGAACTTGAAAGGAAACAGCGCCATTCAGTTTAAACACATTTTAAATACGAAAAATCGCTCTAAAAAATTAAACAAACATAAGAACATTATTACAGATAAACGAATGAGGTGAATAGAGCAAGAATTTTCAAAGCTATTGTGAATATTATTGAAATCTGTACTCAAATAAGGGTCAGCAATTTCACAAACAAGACTCGCTCACCTACGTAAAAAAAGTTTCCGAAACATCACTCAAGCAACTAATTCCCTGAAGAAGACTTTGAAAACCAGCTTAACAGATCCACCACCTCGAAATTCGCCCGGTCAGCAATCCTACCGAAATAAACTATGCTTCGGAGGCTATACTCCGATTTATTTAACGTGGCGCCTCCAGAACACGAGCTGGATAGAGACTTTGTCATCCAATCGGGAGCTCTAATCCAAAACTTCAAATCAAGCTCCCGATACGATTACAGTGTCCTTCGTCCAGCTCGTAGTCTTGTTAAATAAATCGGAGTATAGCTTCCGCAGGGCATGATTCGCGAGGCGTTCGGACTCGTACGTTGGGCAATGGCACTTCTAGGGGGAGGGGAACGGAGGCCACAGCTGCAGGGGGAGGCCCGAGTGGCGCAGCGGCGGCTGAGGCACTGGCGCCCAGCCGGGTCGGGGGGTGGGGTGGGGGTCAACACCGCAGCGGCAAGGTCGTGGGCGCGTCCGTCCGGCCTCCGCTGCCCGCATCCTCCCCTCCCCCTGCGGCGGGCGATCGATTAGCGCAGGCGGCGGCGGAAGCGCTGACCGGCGGCGACGCCCGCCCCCTTCGCCGCGCCTCGCCTTGGCCAGCCAGCCGCAGAAACCAGCACATGCTCACGCACTTCGCTCCTTTACTCGGCGATTACCACAAGAAATTTTCAATTCTACAATACACATCACATTTACTTATTATTTTTTTAAAAAAATTCCATGATAAACCGGGAGCGGTGGCTCAGTGCATCAACTGATGTCACTGCAGTGCCTCTGACCGGGAGGTCCTAGGTTCGAGTCCCGACGGCGGCAGGATTATCGACACTAGCTGACAGCTGTCTAATTCAGTCGTTGTCTGGAGGAGAATTCTAGCGGCCGACTGCTCTGATCGGTTGTTTTCCGTGTTTTTTTTTTAATCAACACCAGGAGAATGCCGGAGCAGTACCCTAACAAACAGGCCACGGACTGTGCGCGATCTTTCCTTCCTCTTCCTTGTCCTATGCTCACCCCTTACACACACACTTACACTAACATGCACTACACTAGCACACATGCCGGGAGACCGGTGGGTGTCTTAGAACTTGTCCCGGGTGGGGCGGTGCCCCGCTGGTGGGAGATTT
Source organism: Teleogryllus occipitalis (assembly GCA_011170035.1). Classification (NCBI taxonomy): domain Eukaryota; kingdom Metazoa; phylum Arthropoda; class Insecta; order Orthoptera; family Gryllidae; genus Teleogryllus; species Teleogryllus occipitalis. Next base: position 18,607 of record BLKR01007738.1, read on the forward strand.
CTGGTTGGGGAAAACCCCGCTAGTCGACGGTGGGTCGGCGCCGGATCTCACCATGCAGCGGGGGAAGATCACCGCCACCTCCCGATGAAAAACATGCATTACACTCACGGGACTAATGACCTCGGTAGATGACGCGCCGGGAATCACTCATCAATCAATCAATTCGATGATAACATTTCATACAGAATCTTAACTCAAAACTATCTCTAAATTTGACATACGATTCAAAGAAAAAGCATTAAGGACTTTGAAGACCTGCCTTCCCCTAGATTTAAAACTTCCGTTAAGGTTCAACCATCTAAATGCTCAATAAATATGAAAATAGTGTGCCAAGAATATGTTCACTATTTCTTTGGCACTCTTCTAGCCGCACACTGATCAATCAGTCGAGTAAAAAGTCTTTAAAATCAGTCAATATTTTTCGGTGGTTCTCTCATTAATAATTAGGGTCCGGAAATACGTGCACTAAAAAGCCACAAAATATTTATGAAGTAAAAACTTTGAAAATATGCAATGAAATATGTCCTAAAATATAATTTACCCAGCACAACTGTTTCTCATAATGTTGACGCATTGTAAATTCATCCGGTACTTCATTATTTCATATCGCTCAATGACTCAGTAGAATTAGTTTTCACAATTTCACTCAGTAGTATTAGCTTCAGCCTGCCGTTAAATAAATTTAACATTAGAACCACTTCTGAACTCAATTCCTAAATCCCGCTAACAGACACCTTTCTACTAAAGAAATTATTTTCTTTCTCGCATCCTGTTGCACACACATTAGTAGTGCAAGTCCCCCCTCCCCCTGCCCCCGCCGTTCCCCTCTGTAACTTAAGGAAGTTTAATTCACAAGTTTTCATCAGCATACCCAATTTTCATTATGAACTCCTCGGCACGAAATATTTCAAACCATCGTGATTTTCCTGTTAAATATCAAGCATAATTCAAATACCAGAAAATGAAATTAGCTCTAATGAAACACGCATAAAAATACATTATAGAGTTAAAACTTATAATTATTAAAATCTCTCAACGTCGTAAATAAAGGAGTAAATATAAACGTTTTCAAGCAAAATATGAAGAATTAGCAATTTACAGAAATATTATGCTTATTAAGAAAAAAGAAAAAAATCAGATTTACATTATAAAATCAAGTTTAAATAATTAGAAACTGGGTATTTCATGCACATACTTTCTGACTATACGAACAAATAATATGCATTTACATTAAAATCCGGCCACTAATCATGCGAAAAAAAAACTAGGAAGTTGATTAGCTGTCCTCTGCGGCGTATTAGTTTTCATGTTAAAAGATGACCGTTTTTTAGACCTAGAGCTCTGCCGTTATGTACTGTATATGCTTCAGATCACAAGCCTTTTCCTCTGAGCGGCCATTGCGTGCAGCTATCACCCCAGCGTCGGGATGAATCATGCTCCCATTGATAACACACTGCCGGACGGAGCCCCCGAGTCTATTTTCCGGGTGTGCTTATCCTCACTCGACGTGGGCTGGCATATTGTGCTTACCCACATCTACTGTCGTACTTCAAACGAGCGTGCAATGACGTGACTTCGCCGTCATCACACAAAGTTATTCCCCAATGCGTATCGCATTCTCTCCAGTGCTGCACAAGACCGCAACTTCCCTCCGTAACTGGTTCGAAATGAGTTCGGGAGTTTAATTATTAAACTTCACTATCATTCTTAACGGACAATGATTTCGAAACGAGCAGCGAATATTTTTCAATGTTTCTCCTGTTTAATGGCATATCACAAGACTAATGACTACACATCGGATGTTCAGGCACAAAAAAATCGTCTTTTAGGCGCCTAAAAAAACATTGAAAAGGCTAAGAATGAGAAAAAAGGCACTATCGTAAGTTAATACACAATAATATGGAAAAATTGTGATTTTTGTCTATTTAATTTTGTAAATTTAAATGCATAAAACCAGTTCGTACATTTCAATGTAAAACTAGATTTACATATTTACAACTCTTCTACATTTTATTCTTAATAGTTTCCATTAACTAGTAATATTTGCATATTACCAGTAACTTTTCAAGGATCATAATTTCACATTTGCGACGACTGGGAGACACAATCAGTTTGAATGCGGAGAAGGATATCTGAACCATGTGACTGGCATATATTTTAGCAGCCCAACACTAGCAACACTGAAACATAATATTTAATTTCACTTAAAATTTCGAGGCCATTGGTGTATTGTCAATCGACCATGATCTCAGCTCATGGCTGGTATTTATGAAATAGGGAAATTGTGAAAAATCAGTTGGTATACTCTCAGGAATTCGCTCGTAATTTGAAATACCAAGACGTGAATTGAAGGTTTCGTAATGAATGATCACGTTGGACCATCGGCAATTTTCCGATATCTTAGCATTGAATATAAATATAATAAATAAAACGCAAAAAAGTTCTTAAAAAGGAATTTATGCAAAAAAGGCACTTATGCTAAAATAAAGCATTATGAAACTTCGTCGTATGTCATCATTTGTCATTATTCGTGCACATATATTATCAGCCTTTAAACGAGTTTTCTAGAAAAAGTAGGCATTTCCCTAAACATCCGACGTCTACTAATGACACCGGGAGCGGTAGCTCAGTGCATCAACTGGTGTCACTGCAGCGCCCCTCACCGGGAGGTCCTAGGTTCCCACTCCCAACGGTGGCAGGATTTTCCACAGCTTTTCACCTAGGTCGAATTCAGTCGCTGTCTGGAGGAGAATTCTAGCGGCCGGCTGCTCTGATCGGTAGTTTTCCGTGGTTTCTCCGATCAACACCAGGCGTATGCCGGAGCAGTACCCTATCAAACGGGCCACGGACCGCGCGCGATCTGCCCTTCCTCTTCCTTGTCCTATCCTCTCCCCTTACACACACACTTACACTAACATGCACTACTCTACCACATATTCCGGGAGACCGGTCGGGAGCTTAGAGCTTGTCCCGACTGGGGCAGTGCCCCGTTGGTGGGAGAGTCCTGGTTAGGGGGAAACCCCACTAGCCGACGGTAGGTCGGCGCCGGATCTCGCCATCCAGCGGGGGATGATCACCGCCTTCTCCCGAGAAAAAAACATGTACTACTCTAACGGGACTAATAACCAAAGCAGTTGACGTGCCCGGAAACACGAAAAATCAATCAATCAATCTACTAATGATCTACATCTTTACTAAACAAACACAGCCAACTTCGCTTTCGCAGATCGCTCTTCGCTGCAGACAGCATCTCTCGTGATTCCAGCCAGCCAGCCGCCCGCGCGAGCAAATAACCAAACAGATCTGCGGGGACAGAAGAGCGGCGGTCTTGTGGGCGTCCTCAGAGAGCTGTGCAGAGGGGCCGTGGCGGTGGCGGGGGAGGCGGGCGACCTTCTGGCCGGTTTAAATGGCAGGTTAAAGGGCCCCTCCGCGCGCGCGGCGCTTTAAATACACCGCCCCGGCAAAAGGAAGATGCTTGTCGCATCCGGCCGGCTGCGCGCCCCTCAGGAACGTCACCGGCGGGCATGAGGGAAGCGGGGACGTTTCGATAGCTCTTGACAGGCGCAATTAACTGTTTTATTTTTAAGTTACATCATATAAAAACAATCATTTACTAATGCGCTGCTCTACACAGGAATTTATTATATACAACGTCAAACTTGAATCCATTAACTTTTTCGAAAACTGTTGTGTTATATTTTTCGATTCGTTAGGTAACATTCTTAAATTTTATTAAATAAGTCAGATTTGTTCATTTATTTATCCCTATTTGTAAAGACTGACGTGGCAGTATATATATGTAAATTTTAAGAGGAAAATTATGTAAAAAAGACTGAAAACAACGAAAATAACTCCAATTTACAGAATAAATTCTGTCGTGGCAGCAGAGATTTTGTGGTACTTCATGATAAACTATCTGGGGTTAATGAGGTATCTACCACACTAGTATTGATTATAATTTTAATATGATGACATTCAGCCAAACACGTGTTTCGGGAACACTCTTCCCGAAACATGTGTTTAATCTGTGTTACTTGGCACCACTGAGGATGGGAAGATTGTTCCCGAAACACGTGTTTGGCTAAATGTAATCATATTAAAATTATAATTAATACTATTGTGGTAGATACTTCATTGATACCAGATAGTTTATCCAATTTACAGGACAATAGCATGCATACGTACGATACGACAGAGATACAAAACATTCCATTCATTAATGAGGGTCATTTCATTCACACTGCCATTTATACTACATGCTGGTTATCATGTGAAGTGTCCAGCAATTAATCGTGAGCGATAATAGCTATTAACAAGTCACACGGATGAATGATTGAAATACTCTTCATAATTACAAGTGGCCTATAACACAACAAATTCACCTGAGCTACCTTTAACGCATAAACTGACAAAACGAAGCGTACAGTGAAAGCTGCACACGAAGTAAATTGTTTAATGAACCCTTCATTTTTATCGCGACCTGTGCCCAATCTACACGAAATCCCCAGAACACATTTATTTGCTTCCGCGCCTCTACACACTAAATCTATTAACATTAATCCATAAAATTGATACACAATGTACCAACGTAAACAAAATCACAAATACCAAATTGAAAACCACAGAGAACAACCAGCCTCACCTTCCTACGGTAAGAAGGCGGTCAGAATGGGGCAAATTCCGGGAGAAATTTTGGTCTGCCCGTGTCAGACGTTTTCGTCAGGCATGTTGGATTCGATCAAACTTGTGCTGGTAAACGGAAATTGACACAGTAAACACGAATGGCCTCTTCCGACAGCGTTCGAAAACATCTGCTGTCGGATGATGGATTTCGTTTGGTTCTGTCGGTTCCATTCCCCCAAAATCTGTCGGCGAGGCACGGCCGTATGTAACAAATGTAGATAGTCTTGAGCGTGCTTCTCACAAATCTTTCAAGAAATAAGCTGCGGGTTAGTGGGAACATTCGGACGATATCTGGCGCAACATTCGGGTGCATATACGAACGAAAGAAATCCGAGGATTTCGCTGGCTGTCGTCCGGTAGAGAACGACCAACATCTCGAGCGCACCGTGACCGCAGCCGCAGTATCTCCTTCTCCGTCTAGCGACCTGCGGGGCGCGCGGTGTTTATAGAGCGATTTTCCTAAGGACGAGCCTAACTGACAGCTAGTGCTGGTAACATAAGTGAAGATTCTGTGGTCGTTGTGCCCTTCTGTCCATTAGACGCCCTTCCCGCATTCGTTCGTTTGCAGTTGGCTAACTTGTAAATGGCTTCGACGCTTCCTTTTGTGATGTCCTTGTCCGACAAAACTATAGTGCGCTGCGAGAAATAATTTATATTAGTTAGTGCAGTGTAATGTGCTCTTCTATATTTTTTTCTTTATATATTACATTGAATTTACTTTTTGTGTGATAAATATTATGTTTAATTTAAAACCGAGACTTGAATGCGAGATAAGTACTGGTGCACTTGTTTCCGGCTTAAAATCATTTTTCTTTCTATTTACATTCGTGGCAGTTTTCTTTTACTGATTGTGAGAGTATGTTATGAGATTTTCCACATACGTAATTTAATTTAAATATTTCCCGGACTCACGTACGTGCATATACCTCAGCGACACTCAGACTTCTGCATAGGGATGCCTTCGCAGGAGCCATAAACCTTTTGCGAAGGGGCGTGGCTGAACAGCTGTCGCGGCGGAGGGATACTTCTCTGAAATACTTGTGATGTTCCTTTTTTTTCGCGAACTGTCACTTTGGCTCATCCTTAGGAAAATCATTTTGTACCACCGCTCTAGCTCGCGGACGCGCGCCCGCGGAGTACGCAGCAGCGTGCGTGCGTATGCGTGCGTGCGTGCGTGTGCGCGAGCGGCGGAAACAGCGTCCGAGGCGGCGGAGGCGGCGGCACTTTCACGCTGCGGTCATCGCGCGCACTTTCCCTGCTCGGTCGGCGCGCCCGCCGCGGAGCACCCCAAACGCTCGGCTTAGAAATCTTCGGGATATATATATCTATATATTTAAAAAAATAAGGTATTCTGTCATGGCTTCGTTTGGAGCTTCTACTTAACCGATTGTATTTATTTTTCCTTTAAATGAAAGTATGTGATCCTTAAATGTGTTATCAGTTATTGTTTGTGTTGATTCACAAGCATTTACGGTGTAAATTAATTAAATAAATATTTTTTAACCGTACGCTTATCAGTAGTCAATTGTTTTATTCCAAAGGCTGTGTTTCAATATCGATAGATGTGAGTATATCAATAGACGTGCGTCCTCGACTCTTGATGCATGTATTGTTTACAATTCGTCTCGGTTGTGTTTCAGGAGAAATATTTGCATTTTGGTGGTGAGTGTGTTTGCATCAATTTGTTTTCGTGGTGTATTTTGTAGAGAAATTCGAACAGGGGGTTTTATTCGATTTCACTGAAGTAGTGAAGTAATTTCGTTTACTGTTAGGTCTTAAACTATGAAATGTCTACATTGTTCTGCTGTGTACTTCCTGTTCGAGAGAAATTCTGCAAACCAGATTATTTTGTATTGCTTACACGGAAAAATAAGTTTGCCTTCTAGCAACATGTCAAAAGAAATGAAACAGTTTTTTATAGATAATGGGACATCTAAAAACATCAGAAATAATATCAGTCAATATAATTATAGTCTGCCTTCTGTGTCATTCGGTGCTGATATTACATTGCCACCTGGTCACGGGCCACATGTGTTCAATTGTGTAAGTGTTAATATAAAACAGTTGATTTTGTGCTGCATAATATCTAATCATCCTGACCATAAAGCTGAATATTTGCAGAAATGAAAAAATTAGCATTAAATGAGAGAAGTTTGGCCTTTCTTCTTCCTATTTAAGAATTTGCTTTGTGAATATTAGTCTCAGCACAGTATTTTACATTTATCTCAGATCTCACCGACAAATTGTGACGCTAGTAAATAATAATAATAATAATAATAATAATAATAATAATAATAATAATAATAATAATAATAATGGTTCTATCATCGTCTGAAAATCTTTAAAAGTTAATCACCTGCAATGTAAACTACCAAAATATATCTACAAGCAATAGTTCTAGAATTATTTTTAGAAGCCTAAGCAATAAAAGAAGGCTTACGACATAAGTTGTAATTTTACACTAGAATTATCACAGGTGAAAATTCCAAAGTAAGATCGCGGTTTTCGGTAGTAGGTGGGTAATGAAAATGTTCTATATTCATTCAAAATTTCTTTAGACCAATGTTTCTTCTTATAGACCAATGTTTCCGCCACTGTATTACGCTTTCAGCAATGGTACAAAATACATTAGGTATACCTAGCAAATCTTGTGTGTGTGATATTTTCACGTTATTTTAGAAAATTACCGTGTTCCATAAGATGTCTTTTTTTGCCAATACTTTTTTTTATTTGAAGCGGAGCTAGAATATTTTCCTACATGTTAGGATTTTTGTAATAAGAGGACCGAGATTGGATGTAACATTCAAATTCCGCGAATGCCCAGATGAGGATAACCTGACAGATCGTGCCTATGAGAGACATCTAAACAAGGAAAATGTAACGGGTAAGTATCCCAACTGAAAGTCTAAAACGTGCTTTGACGTCAGGATACGACTCGTGTAATCTTAATTATAAAAAGATACTCGAGACTGTAATCTTAAGTGATTCTGGAAACTTTGGTATTATTTATTAATTCATACGGGCCTGTCCTCTTTCTTCTTTTTGTCTCTCTGCCATTTCTCTTTATTCAGTGTCACTTTTCTGTGGGACTTGTATTGTTTCCAAATCATTCGCCTTTTTTTCTAGAACTATCAATGTTTTGAATGTAAACAAAACCGGGAAATGATGTGGTGAAGTTCAGGGGATCCATAAATATCAGTGATACGTTCCGATGTTCTACTCGATTTATTTATCCTCTGTATTTGATAAATGACGATAGTGAGAACTTTATCCAGAGTACATTATCCATGGGAGAGGAGAATACAGATGTATCACGCGATCACTCACCATCTTTACAACGCTCCAACGCTTTACACTTCTTCCAACTCTTTCATTTTCCTTATCAATCGACACTACGTCGCGCTTTATGACAACCTCCACACTATGACAAATAAATGATGAAAGGATAAACAGAGAATGCGTCTATGCATGAATCATATTAGAAACAGCGACAAATGCCACGTTTATCTCGTGTTACTCCAACTCAGACACGTTCACTCTTTGAACTCATTTACACATCGGAAACAAATAAATCAGAGAAATGAAAAGAAAACGTTCACAGCTGACTGAAGCCGCCAACTTTCCCATCGACAGGAAGACACCTCTCTTCCGCTGGCACTACCAAAATCAGTTACCACAAAAACCACAGCATACCACCATTTAGAACTATTTAATTGCTAATTAATTGATAAAAATTAATTTCTTTTGCTCTTCAAACTTTTTGCGTATGAATGGTGAGCTAGCGGCGATTCCGCTGATCTACCAAGTACCGCTACCACAAAACCAAATATGCCATCTTGTAGAGCGATTTAATTGCTAATTAATTACGCAAAAATTATTTTAATTGCTCTTCAAACTTCCGAGTAAATAATTATAAACTAGCACTTCCGGTTTCCGCTGGCACTACCACAAACGGTTACCACAAAACCACATACGCCATCTTGTAGAGCGATTTAATTGCTAATTAATTACGCAAAAATTGATTTTTTTGCTCTTCAAATTTTTGCGTAATGAATGGTGAGCTAGCGGAAGATTCCGCTGGATCTACCACAATTAGTTACCACAAAACCAAATATGCCATCTTGTAGAGCGATTTAATTGCTAATTAATTACGCAAAAATTAATTTTTTTGCTCTTCAAACATTCGAGTAATTAATTGTAATTTGTCGGGCACACGCGGCCCGCCGGCCGGCCGGCCGAGCGGTTGGCGTCGTGACGTCACGGGTGAGGGGTATCCAGGCCGCAGCCGTCGCGCCGGCGCCGCTGCCCGCCCGACTGACTGGCAAATTTAAATGAAATACTCGAACTGGCCATGAACTGACTTCAATATTGAAAATTATCCCAGTACTTTGTTCTGTTCATAAAGGCTTTCCAATTACTTTGCTAATGTTCGCTGAATGACCGTAAGCGTGTCCTAATCTACGATATGTTGGAAAATACTTGATTCTATCGTAGTACGTTCTGTGGTATCGAGTTAGAAATTTATTTTGTTGACATTGTATTGTTTCAATTGTGGCGGAGTATATCGCAAAACATTGCCTATGTGACATTGACCCCTTACAGGCTTATAGCTGCAAGTATTTGTACACGTGACTTACTGTTCTTTCACAGTGACAAAGTTATTTGTTTATCGAGGTTTGTATTTTGGACTTTTTTGTAGTATCTGCTACTTTTAAATCAGTAATGCGATTGGCGACTCTTTGGATGTGTGTAGATATTTAATTATTTTGGAAGGATAAACATTATCTTTGAAACATTTGTTCCATTACTATTTGACTCCTGTCCGCAAATGTTGACTGATTTTTGTAGGTCCTCATCAGTGACAGGATTTTTATGTAATTACATTTTTTTCTTTCTACTTATTGCTCTCAAAATTTATATCTTAACGAATTGTCGCCGTCATAACGCAAAACCCATTTTTTGTTTCGTGTTTTTTACATATCTGATACTATATTATATAATTTACATAGTTTGCTGTTTTCTCAAGATATTTTTTTTTTATTCTAACAATTTTCTTACATATTTTTTAAGCAAATAAGTATTTTCAAAAAATTCAGCAATTTTTCCTACATTATTATTTGATGTGACTGCGTACTCTACTCGAGGTTCATACGCTACGTGAAGATGCGGTCGGATGTTCACAGTTTGGCGCGCTTGCTTCAGATTTTTCAAGGCGGGAAGTGCGTGTCAGCCACAGATAATTTTCATCTTACTGTGTGAAAAGTGTCATTGACGCCGTGTTCGGCTTCTTTTAATATTAATTTCTAAGAAACTTTGGCGATCGCCGTTGAGTAACACTGCGATGAGAATATTCCATGCTGCAGTGATTGTTTGCTGCTTTGTATGATGCCAGTTTGTATAATGGCTTCTGTATTGTCTAGTCTGGCTACTAACCAACATTTCTGGATAACAATTTGTGAAGGTTTTACTACCGATGAAAAAGTTGTAAGGCGCAAGTGTGCATCACTTGTGCTTTCCAAATGAATTTTAAAACGTTTGGAATGTTTTTAAAATTTGTATAGGAAATATTTTATAAAAATGAGTTCGCATTACGTAAATGTGTTTATTATTAGAGTATTTTAATATTAAATATTATATCCGATTTTACATATTTATTTAAAGGGAAAGGATTTCTATGTAAATACATATTTACTAAATAAAGTAATATCGATTACTAATTTGCAATATATTTATGTTTCACAATGTGTAGAGTTGAAAAATGCTTCTTCGACATTGAGAAATTGAAACCTGATGCAATGCCAACGTGTTTCCGTGACACGCAAGTATAGTTAACATTGTTTACCAACCTTCCATTACTTTTGACATATACATCAATTTTCGATGGTTCAATAAAATGAGTTTCTTTCCCCTTTCAGTTAATCTGTGACTGAATTCAACACCGGGAGGCATTGGATTAAAACAAAGAAATTTGGTCGTAGGAAAGAGGGAAAATCCTGTAAACTTCCACGTAATCATGATTAAACTAAATTTATGCTTAAAAAATACATAACAGAAGTCACTATAATACAATTCAAATTTATTCAGTGAAGTTATAACAAAAATGACCAGTGTCAATTTGAGTGTGCGAAACACAAATGTGTCTTACACCACCAACATCTAATCAGAGGAAATGTATCACAATCCTTCTCATCACAGACGAAGCTTGTAATTTTTAAACAATATTGTCCTGGAGTTAAGAATCGGTCTGGACGTTCATCGGTAAATTGTGCAGCATACCAGGCGTATTTAATCATACTTTTGAATCTTGGAGAAGAAAACTGAAAATGAATAAATGAATCGAAGGGCCCTCGAGAATGCGTGGTCGCAACTTGGCTGCGGCCGAGCCCCCAAGATCCCCCCCCCCCGCCCACCACGCCTTCGCCCATCTGGTCGCCGCATCGCTTCCGTCGCCGCCGTCGCAGATATTAATAACGCGTTATCAGCGATGGTATCCCATTCCGCGCGCGGGCTTCAACGCAACGCACGTGCACATGCTATCGGTCCCCGTCCTGTCCCTCCCAACCCATCCCTCCGCACCGCGCGGCACGACGCTGTATCGCATTGCACAACCGAGGAATGACAGCCATACTTGAGTCGTTCGCGATCACACTGCTCTCCGCAGTAAGGGTTGTCCACGCCGTCAGCAAAAACAGTGCGGCCAAAACCGACAAAATTCTTAACTTTTTTCAGTAACTTCCCGTGCAAAATGGCAGCTAATTATTTTACAGCTGTTATAAATAGTGGATATCTTTCAAAAGAAAAAGAAAAAAGCAGGCCCGATTTGAACCTGAACCTGTTGAAAGGTCCCTTGTAAGTCATATACTACTTAAATTTTGTAAAAAGAAAGAAAAAAAAACTCTCCCATGTAATAAAATCTATTTTCAAGGATAAATAAGCAATAAATTTTGGCTCTAATCATGTTGTGCTTCGGAATAATACTTCCTGCCGCGACAACATGGAAACGATAATTTAAATAATTGTATTTCCCACTGAATTCTAGAAGACGTGCACAGAAAATGAAGTTACATTTATGTTCAGTAGCAAAACAAGGGGCCATCTCAGCATTTGCACAATGGATCAGGGAAACTGGACGAAAAACCTGATCGAGATGGGGGTCATTGACCCGGAAGCTCTAGTACAATAGTTGTTACAGGTTGTTAATACTCATTTATACAGTCTAAATGGTAAATAATGCATTATGTATCATTGTTAAAATTAATGTTACTTTTCTTGTGATGCTCAGTATAGTCTCTAATTGTATAGAAACAGTTATGCAGCAGAAACGATTTCACTTGGTATTTAAACTTTTCTGTTGAATTTAATCGTTTAATGTCATCTGGCAAAGTGTTGTAAAATAATGTACATGTATTGTATGTGAATTTTTTGTAATGAGCTGTTGATACTGTCACCTGATGAATATGATTTCTACGTCGAGTGTTATAGTAATAGACTTCGGCATTTTCTGAAAATATATTCCCGCCCTTAAGCAAGGCATTTTTGACAAAAACCACTGATTCGTAAATAAAAAGACACGGTAATGGTAAAATTCATAGATTAATGAAGAGAGGCTTACATGAATCACGTGGGTGAGATTTGGTTATTATTCGTACAATTCGTTTTTGTAATCTAAAAATCTGGGAGCTATAAGATGTATTTCCCCAGAATATTATGCCATATCTCAGGAGGGAATGAACATTCGCGAAGTATACACAACGATCAGTATGAAGGCTGACTGAATTTGCAAGAATTCTGAACGCGTAGCATAATGAACTTAATTTTGTGTTCAATTCATTTAAATGGACGTTCCATTTAAGGTTTGACTGAATTGAGAGACCTAAACATTTTGTTGACTTAACATCAGTCAATGGTACATTGTTCATTTTCAATGGGGCACAGAATTGTTTATTTGAAATGGAAAACTGGATTAAAACCGTTTTCTTTTCGTTTACTATTAATTTTTTACTTCGGAACCAATTTGAAACATCTTATATTGTACTATTTACGGTTTCTTTATTGCAAAGGATGTTCGTATCATCCGCAAAGAGAACCGTTCTTCCGTTTCGAATCGTCGAGGGCATATCGTTTACGTAAAGTAGGAACAGAATAGGGCCTAAAATCGATCCTTGAGGAACTCCACATGCAATGGGCAAAGAGTCGGAAAGGTGCGTACGTAATGTTCCATCATATCTTATCAACTCTCTGTGATCGTTGTTTAAGGTACGAACATAACCAATCTAGAGCAATACCACGGATTCCATATAAAGGTAATTTTGAAAGTAAAATGTCATGATCAATGACGTCGAAAGCTTTTGAGAGATCTAAAAATAATCCAATAGGTGCCTCGTTTTGATCCAGTGATGAGGCGACATCTTTAAGAAAAGAAAATATAGCTGTTTCCGTTGATTTTGATTTCCTAAATCCATGTTGGCAATCTGAAAGCGCTTCGTGTTTACTGAGAAAGGTTTCCATTGGTACGTAAAAGAGTCTCTCTAATATTTTTGAAAAAACTGATGGAAGAGAAATGGGCCGATAATTTTGAATTTCATTTTTTTTTTTTTTGAAGAGCGGCTTAATTTTATCTGTTTTGAAAATATCTGGAAACGTTCCAGTGCATAAAGACGCATTAAATATGTGAGTTAACGGGGGTATAATGGCATACGCACAAGTCTTTAACAAAGAATCCGGGAATTCATCTAAACCGGACGAATATTTATTTTTTAGTTTACCGATTATTTTGAAAATTTCAT